>NTHP01000038.1:968487-1127752 GCA_003416845.1 Oplegnathus fasciatus
GGTACAAAGAGGTGAGGGAAAAGACAGCAAATGGACATTTTGGTGACTCTCACATAAATTACTTGAAATTATTGGTAGTTTTCATTCACTGAGATGTTCCCAGCCTTTATCTCCAGTGTTTAACGTCCTCATGAGAATCAACGACACTGAAATTGTAGCCTGCCAGCAGGGCAAAAAAAATGTTGAGTTGTCCTGTATGTGACTCATATGTCCCAGTGTCCATGAAGCTGTCGGTGGTCCAGGGGGAAGCTGCTCTACGTGGCTAACGAGCTGTCCCTCGTTACGATGGCTAAGCGACGGAAAGTTTGGTTGGTAGAAATCTTCCGCTGTACAGGGACTTGTAAATCTACAGTAAGTACACAGAGAAAACCAGCGCAGTGGCGCAGCACATTCATACTGTAGCAGTTTGTTCAAGTACTTTCCAATACGTGAATGTGAAAAGTGCAACCCCCCACCAGTTGTGCCGAAGGTACTTCCTGTCACAGCGGCGCCCCTAGAGATGATGTCTTTCAAAAGCTGNNGATTTGCCCTCTCCAGAGGAGCTACAGCCAAGTTCCCTTTGCCCTACACATGCATTATGCACATGCATAGATAGGATGAGTGACTTTAGGTTCAGTGATAAACTCCCGCTGTCACAGGCTGGAAGTCAGCGAGGTAATCCCACTTCTCATCGCTCCATCAGGGTATGGAGTTATTTTTTAGCTCACAGGAGCAGGGGACAAACTGACATCTTGGGTTGTTCAGGACAACACCAAGCTGGGCTTTTACTTTATGGACGTCATTGCTCTGCCACTGCAGCATTTTGTCCTCTTGGGGTCCCACTTATGTCACAGCGGTGCCTGAGTTTTTAGAAAACATAATGCCAACTGGGAGCTGTGTTTATCTCCAACCTGCTGGGATACCAAATGAAGGCTGAAATTTTCAGACTTCGACACCCATTTCTCTGATATCATATTGAGATACGTTATACTTCCCTCCTTTCAGTGGAGGTAAGAACACCTGATTAACAGTGGTAGATGTGGAGGAGGCAGGGCTGTCAATGCAGTGCCTGGTCACTCTGTGGCACATGTGGTGTAATTGAAGCATGAGTGGCTCCACTGCCAGAAGTGCTTTTATATACAGGCACAAATACTTGGTTTGTGGCTGATGGTTAATGAGTAAATAAGTAGCAGTAAAANNAAAATATCTTGATAACATTCAAGGCAATGTTATTTTTACACAACAAGCTGTAAACACAACACTGACATATTATAGCAGACACAGAGCCACATTGGCAGTCATTTGGAGTTGTGTTTCTTGCCACCCGATGAATGTAAGTCCAACATTCACTCTCCTTTTAGCTCTGTTTTGGTCTCCACCAACTCCTGAGAGGAATATCTGTCTTTTTAGTAGCATAATGCTCCACTACGTTCACCGGCTAGTCACTAAATTTGTCTGCTGTTTGGTGCTGGGCAGGTAGCGTATAATGGGTTCATCATAGCTAAGCTAAATATAGTTGTCTGCTGTGGCTGGAAACAATGTTGCGGTGAGAGTGAACCAAAACGGTAACGTTGCAGCCCACAAAACCAAAGGCAAAGTGCTCTGTAGATCCAAGGGGAACTGCAGAGTCGGGTTATAAGTCTATGTGGGTTCATCACTATGAATTACCCTTTTCTCTTTACACAAAGTCAGTTGATCCATTGTTAATACAAAACACTGACAAGTGCAGCTTAAAGTAATTGTTTAATAAATATGCAGCTAATGAAAAAGTCTCTGCTGGAAAACAAAAGAGCATGAAACAAACTCTCTTGGATCATTCCTTGCTCATGCTTGTTGCTGACTATAACAAAATTCTTGACATCTTTGACAAAGATTTCCACAGTATCACTCCTTCCTTTCTTGCACTTTGTTTGCTCTACCAATACCTCAAGCCTCCATTTGACAACATCCTTCAAAACACATAAATTACAAAAAATAAGTGTTCAAACTGGGACACCTCTCAGTGCAATGTGTCGTTCTTACCTGGTGGCCCCATGACTCCTGGATCTCCTGGTAACCCCAGACCTAGCTGGCCTCGTTCTCCTTTCTGACCCCTGTATCCTGAGGACAGACACAACACTCTGGCTGAGTACAAATACTGCAAAGATGAAGTAGACCTGTGTGGTGTGGCCATGTTTACGGAATGTGTAGTACAGTTAGTAAGATTAGTGGAAATGCCATAACACGATGCCACAGGATACACTATTGCAACCTTTATGTCTGTCCAGGGACTCGTACAGATTATATAACTATAAATATCATCAATATGACGGCAATGTCAGGCATCAGGTCTGCACTTATTTGGAGGCAGCTTTGGTAGTTGATGTAGGATCAGGATACAGGATACTCCCAGTTTCAATCCCAAACCTTTGAATAATAAAAGACGTACTGACATCCTGCCAAAATAGAAATCATCAAACAAGCCATCTGTGCGTTAGTGATTCGAAGAAGGAGGCGTTGTGGGACTATACAGCTTTCTGTCAACAATAGGGCCACAAGCACACGTCTTTGAAGATTTCAAAACAGAGCAAAGAGGCTTTTTTCAATCGGAGGTCAGATATGTGGGTCACTAAAGGCATTCAGAGAGAGAAAAGATAGGCCTAATCAAAGGTGGACTCATTCAATAGAAAACAAACAGATGCAACAGATGCCGAAAACAATCTCTATTCATGACAACTAGACTCAGAGATGTAATTCACTGGGAGAACATAAACATGATCATAAAAGCTAGTGCATAAAAGCTCAGCTTTTTGGCCAGAGAAAGAAAACTACATTATCTTGTGTTAAAATATTGATAGGTCTTTTCTTTGATGTTGATTGGCTGCTGCAAGACTACCTCTAAGATGAAAAAACAAGCAGTGACGAACACAAGGACATGCTTAGTTTGTGGCTGATGAGTAAAACAGAATCAAAGCATGTGCACTAATCTTCAAGTCAGGCTAGCAGGTGCGTTGCTTATGACGACATGCACACAAAGGCTTTCTCACTCCATGCAGTGCCGGTGAGTCTTTACAGTTTAAAACAGCAGCATACCAAGTAAGAATCTGAGGCGCTGCGAAAATATTTCCCCATGAGGCACTTAAAGTAATGGAGTCTCAGGACCAGCGGTTGCATGGAGTGCATCAGAAACATTGACAGGAGTATCAAGCATCGCACCGCCTGGCCCAAAGGGGAAACGCTTCAACGCTTACATGTCAGAGAAAATCTCAGAAAAAAGGCTTATGAATGCTCCAAAACCGAGTTTCAAAGAGAGAGGGGCTATCCACACATTGCCGCAATAATGAGACTTCTTTCAACACTCACAGAGCCTGGGGCATTCATTCAGGGAGGAGACGTTCCATGGAGAAAAGAGCACTGTACCTTAAGCAAAAAAATACTGAATAGCACACAGGGCAGTAAGCTTGGGTGGCACGCTGGATTGGTGCACTCCGATAAATCGAAAAATGCCACACTGCGTCTGTACTTGGGTGAAAACAAATTGTTTCTCAGGGCACTAATGGACAAAATACGTTAATAAAAAATAACATTGCCACAGAGTGGTTTTTCATGTTTGATTGATAGGATTGCAGCCCTGCACCTGTTGTACACTGTTGTAAACAGTATTAACAGCAACATCTATTTATTCATGTTATGCCTTACAAAAGAAAAAAAAAACACCTTTCTTTGAGCAGCTGCTCCATCAAAGACCAATTACTGTGGGATATTTACTGATATTTCCGTATTGTACAGCACAAAAGAGAGCAGCTCTGAAACACAGAGTTTACAGCCTAATATAATAAAAGACACTTTGTTTCAGTCATTATTAATAAATATACAGAATGCACTGAAATACAAAATTAAAAATGAATGTTAAAACAACAAAATGTAGAATTTATGAAATATGCACTTAAACATAATGACTTACATCAGTGAGTATTTTCATTACGATCTCCAAAGTAAAAGATGAATAGAATGATAAATGAGCACTTCAATTACAACAAAGGAGGAAAAAAAGAAAGAAAAGAAATGATGCTCTTCAGCATGTGTCCTTATGGGCGTTCTTTAACAACTTGAGACTCTCACCCATGTGAAATCAAACCACGAGGACAAAAAANNAAAAAAAAAAGGAAAAAAAGAAAGACTGTGAATTCAACAGAGGGGTTATTTTTCTCCATAAACAATTCATTTTGGCATATTGGAGAAGAAGTCAAATTGGATATTCCAGAGGAGCACAGTCTCCAGCAGAGGATGACGAGAAATAATGAGGAAATATTACCCCAAACTCTCTCCCCAGCTGAGTGGAGGCACGAGTCAACAAAGAAAAAATTAAGAAGTTGTTGAATTTTTGATTTATCAAGGGAAATAACTTTCCTCTTTATTTTCAATAAATATTTATTGCAAAGCTGCATTAAGGATCACCTATAAAACACTCTTTTGAAGCATAAAAAAATAAAACAAGCTAAACAAAAATCCAAGACGTGTAATGCAAATGGCATTAACACGGCACAAATATTTATAGGCGAGTAGTTGCCTACTTTAACTACATTATTCATGAATGAAAGCAGCATTTTATATTATAGCTGTGGGTTAAAGTGTAAATGGTCTTGAATAATGTGAGGTAGATACAAAGCTCAAAGAGAAAGGCCAATGCAGCGGTGCTTTGATCAGCACCAACACGTAACACACTCCTCCTCTTCAAAAGTTAAGATACCATAGTTCTGCTGCGGACACAATACAAATCTAAGCGAGTCTGAGGTATAAAGCCTGTCCAGCAAACCATTAGTATTGTATGAGCAGTCAGAAAGTTGTATCAGTTTGATAAAGAACGTCCACCCTCTTTCCTGACTATGCTCCTTTTGTACTTTAGAAGCTTTCTTTCCTGGAGTGAGGTATCAATACTGGGGCTCTTTCCTGTCCACACTGATAACACTTTCTCTTATTCACAGCCAATTCTTCTGTTTGTCTTCATATTTCCCAGAGAGCCGTTGTGCACCACACTCCTGGCCTTTCCTCTGCTTCCCGCCCCTCAGTCTGCATTGATATATGGGTCTGAGCAAGAGAAAAATACCCATGAATCCCTACAAAATGCACGTGTTAACCTACATTGGTGCCCCTACCCCAATCCAGTTCATGTCAACCTGCAGCTTTGTGTATACAGCAGTAAACGCTGCCTCCTTTAAATATACATGTGTGGTACAGCATATGGTAGTTGGACTAATTGGTATATCTAAACAGCAATGAGGCGTGGCTACATACATAGATTACAATTACATCAGACAACAAAGGGTTAATTCAGTTTCACCAATAGTCTTGAGCAATCAAAGGTTAAGAGTGTTATTTCTAACTCATATTTTAACAGAAGTGGTTATTTTTCTGAGGTGGTGGTTAACGTCCAGGTGTTCAGTCTGGCAGCCTGAGCTCCTACCTTGAGGACCAGGAGGTCCGGGCTCTCCTGGCGGGCCTGGTAACCCGTGCTTGCCAGGAGGTCCTGGAGGCCCTTGGAATTGTGAAGCTAAGATGCCTGCAGGTATCTTCTGCAGCGTGGCAGCGCTCGATAGCCTCTCTACAAGGTGAGACGAATAAAAATTCACATTCAGAATGCCAGAGAATAAAGATAGCGAGAAAACACGTTGAATACATTTGGAGCGATGCTGTACCTTCAAAGACCCTCAAAACTTCACTTCTGATAAACACTTTAAGTTCCTCCATGAAGCTGGGATCACCCTGTGTGTGCGGCAGAGAAGAATAGAAACTTCACTGAAACATTTTTAACAAAAAGAGACGACGGTAAGTCATCTTTCATTCACAGTGAGCAGGCAGCAGAGGAGATACAGTGGTTATCATGGCATGAAAATCAAATGGATGCCTGACATGCACTGCGACTCAAAGATCTCAACTACGCCCTGCCATTGCTGAAAACAATGGCAGGGAGGACAGATTACAGCTGAAATTACTGCACAAAAAAAAAAATCAGCTCTCTTCTAACTATTCAGTGAAATACCACTTTCCATTATAATAAAACATCTGCGTCTTACACTCAAAAGAAAAATAAAATGGATTCAGTCGGGGAATATTAAATTAGACATTATAACTCTATAAAGAGGCTTCTTCAATTCTGTAGTAATGCACTCTGTGCTTAAGAGGAAAAGTGTAGCTTGTCATACCAGTTCTGTATGTCTCTAAAAGTATATTTATGTAATATATAACAATGCATGTGCTGCCACTCAAAAGGACTTAAGGACTTAAACATGGTTAAATGAAGACGGTACACTTTATGTCAGTCATGTCAACCTTTCTCACAAATATTGTTAGAGCATTCCAGAGCTGCATCAGTAACAATGGCAAACAAGAGAAGCCTTGGACCTTGAATCATTGCAGTTTTTCATCTGTGCTGTGAATGTTATATAACTGCTGTGACTGCGTACAGTATGTGTAAAATGTCTGTGACACACGGAGGTGTTTTCGCTGCTCTGCAGAGCTCTAGGCACGCCCACGCCTCTCTGTCTTTCTCTCTGTCTCCATCTCTCTCCCTCTCTGACCTTCTGTTGCGCCTAGATGAGGAGTGGGAAGCGCTGAGCAGAAAAAGAGAACAGCAACCTCCCTTGCACAGCCTTGTTTGATGTTTCATGCAGAAATCTGTAGCTGCACCGTTTTTCCATACAGGGAGCAGAGAACTGAACTAGTTACACAAGCGCGGGCAGGAAGTAGGCTGATTGAGGTTTTAAACGTCTGCGAGGATGGTCTTTGTTTGCTCGGAGGTATCTGCAAGTTTACAACTTACCAAGAGGTTTGCGCTCCCCAGCTGTCCTGGAGGGCCAGGGTCGCCCTTTTGGCCTGTTGGTCCGATCGGTCCAATAGGGCCAGGGTCTCCTGCGCGACCCCGCTCGCCTTGAACGCCTCTCTCTCCAGGAATCCCTGGATCACCCTGCAGTAAAGAACCCCAGACATGTCTCAGCTCTATATGATGCAGCGCTGACCAAGCCATTTAAATCTGGTTTAGTTTGCAGTAAAACAATCAAAGCTACGTTTCCTGGCTGGCACAAGCTTCACCACAGTCACTATTTCCAGACCTGACTCATACTCAACTGTATCACTTAACATGCTGCACACACTGACCTATTTCTCCTAATGTGTCCAGTCAGTCACCTGTCCTGAGGTTCTGTTGCCAACTATAAAGCTAAAAGCCTCATTTTGCATCCTCTATTTGCAATAGATTACAGCTAAAGTGTGACAGAGCTCTTTAATTTTGCCTTGCAAACACAATAGGAAACTGCAGTGAGTGTTAAATGCCTTTATCTAGCGCTTATGTGCTTGTGGGGATTAGTCATATTTGTGCTGAAGTGAAGACTTTCATTACAATTCATCAAAACCTTTTTTTGTGCATTATAGTCTGAGTCATTTCCTTTTTAGGAAAACAAGAATGATGCTACTTACACGTTCTCCTTTGGATCCTCTGTCCCCTAGTCTACCTGTAGCTCCCTTAGAAAAAAAAAACACAATTTCTTTTTTAAGGCTTTGTTGTCATAGAGAAAATGTAAAGGAGTAACTGAATCTAAATATCTGAGTATCTGAATAATTGGAAGAATACATTATGCTGACCCTGAAGCTTTTCATCCGCTGCACACAAAGTATTGATGTTCAGTAACATGCAGGGGCACACACAGTACTCCATTATTCCAATCTGTACATATGAAGCAGATATTTCTATTATTTAAACCCACCATATTGACATATGGCTCATATTTACTCTAATATTTGCACAAGTTTCTGTTCTGTTGCCTGAAGAAAAAAAAAATGTGAGCAAGCTTTTCCAGAATTACTTGACTTTGAGAAATGTAGACTTTTCAGATGACTGTGCATTGATTGCTTCTTACTCAGCTCAGGTGAATTGCTTGTATAATGTATCCCCGTATAGCGTTTCACCTTCTGCAATGTCACGGCTTCTCTGCATCACTCCTGTTTCGTCTGAGAAACGCCTGCTTTCCCACCAGCTGTCTCCACTGTATGGAGGAGCTGGGAGAGAAAATACCTTGTCTCTGGCTTCATGTCACAACATCTTGTGTCTTCCAATCCCTCCCTGTCACTCCTCATTGCTTCCCTTTACCGTGCTCACGGCAATACCTCTGGGAGCATCTTTGTATCAATTTCCTGCTGGATTACAGGAGCCATGCAAAAGACAATCTGGCATGATGTGGTTTTAAAATGGGCATCTCTTTGTGATGCTGTTCTCCCCTGCCTGCTTTAATCTGCAGTACTCTGTATTCCCCAATGCCTGATGGGAGGCTTAAATCTATCATCTTGCCCACTGAAATGTGCTTCCCTGAGCATTACATTAAACCTCAAAGCAGTGTGCAAGGCGTCTGGGTAGAGGAGCAAAGCCACCTGCTAGATGGCACTGTTGCCACACCAAAAAGTCAGGCAGAAAGAACATGAGGATAAAACTGTAGAAGGGCTCTATGCAAAGCTGAGATTTTGGTGGAAGATTAACCAATAATAATAAGAAAACAATAAACTGTTGGGGCTGTCATTAAGGTGTTGGGTGACAAAAATCTTGTAAATCAGAGAGCAAAACAGCAGTCAAACCAGTTTGGCATTAGACTGTATAATGTGTTAGGAATGGATATCCATAGCAGATCTGTTCTGCATGCTGTGAGCCTATTCTGTGTGATTATGTAGTAAATTGTGTGTAATATATTTGATCAGTCACCTAAAAGCAGACTTCGCTGCAGTATTTGTTTCAATTTTAGCCAGGTTCATCAGGCAGGAAAATGCATATTTAATCTAAGTGTCTACTGCCCTCCATTACAAACATTTTATCATTGCCTGAAAGCATTAACTGTATAATTAGGGTAAAAAGACTAAAAGTCAACAAAGCTTTAAATCTGCAGGATTCCATTCAGTTTTTATCGTTAAAATCTCAAATATGCAAATAGCTTTAATGCACTCAGGATGCTGTAGCTCGAGGGGGGGGATAAAAATCTGCTGTGCCATCTTTCTGTAGCTCGGCTGATGTAAGGCACTTTCTATAAGGGGATTTGCAACGTGTTCGCACAACTCACCTTGTATCCAGGAGTTCCATCTTTTCCAGGTCTCCCCTGCTCAAGGAGTGCAACACAAACAAAGACATTTTGTATCAGCTCCCACCTTCGATTGGATCAGCACTGTTGCACTGCTAGTAATCTCCACAGTTAATGAGATATCTCAACCAAGGGATAATGATCCTGATTGCTGTGCGAACACTGTTCCATTGTGCGCTTACAGGGAAAATTACAGAAACCATCTCTGATGGTAATTACATAGAGGAATGTAATCATCTACAGGACAAGTGGTCACTCATGTACATATTTTATCCATATTGTCCTTGAATCATGTTCTTTTTTCCCCATACAATGGTAAAACAACCATGGATAAACCTGCTGATGCAAAGGAGCAGCGTGTTATTCAAAGCCCCGTTTCCAGCCTGGACATTACTGGAAGATGCTTTGGCAACACCTAGTAGTGATTATATAGGGAGGAGCAACAGAATTCATGTAGCATCCTTACAGGAACACCTTGGGGTCCCTCGGGCCCTGGGAATCCTGTCTCTCCGAGCGGCCCCCTCTCACCCTGTCAGAGAACAGAGACAGCCGATGTGTCAGTCGGCAGTGACAAAGGAATGACACGTGGATTGACAGCTCAAAGAGAGTTAGAGGCTGCGACTCACCGGCTCTCCTGGGATCCCTGGCTCTCCACGAGTGCCGGGCTTCCCCTGTCAATCACAAACATAGGAAGAGAACAGAGCGTGTTTGACAGGTCCTCAATGGTGTCATATCTACAGCACCTCTGCACCCTCCCATTTATAATATACCAACCAACCTACTATAGCTGCACTGAAAACCCACAGAACATACCGCAGGTTTATATCCGAGCTCTTAATTGAAGTAGTGTTGTGTTGTGGGACTTCTGTTTTGATACCTGCTATTCGGTGTACTTCATGAAACATTATCGACTTGTTGCCAGCAGCAGACTTAAACAACACAGATGATTGATCAAGGAGGAGTACGAGTCTGCGTAAAATTAATCGAAAAAGAAAAAAAAATCTCACTTACAGGAGGACCTGGTATCCCAGATGGACCAGTCAAACCAATATCACCCTGAAGGAAACATTGCAGACGTGTCAGATAGATGACATACACATTACATACAGAATACACATAAATCACTGTCATGTCAAGCAGACGCACAGATACTGATATCAGAGGCTGCCTAAACCTGGGTATAATGAATGCTCCTGGGCTACTCACTGTTTGGACAAATGCAGCGAACACATAAAACACTTAAAAACAGTTCCTTCTTGGAAAAAATCACAAATAGGGAGTTATGATAAACAACCTCCTTATGAACTTTAGTCTTCTTCATATTTCATAAGCTAACACTTTGCATATGTCACACCTTTGACAGTATTCCCCTAAAGGATAAATTACTCTGGATGTCAGCGAAATGTTCCACCCCTCAACACACACTCACACACACACACACACAGTTAAATACTGTCAATCAGTGGCAACTTTTCCACACAGATTTAGATGAGGGAAGTTGCAGAAAGTTGCATGCAGGCTAGTTTCATTCTATTAATGAAAATGGGTCCAATTGCAGCAGTTCATCGTGCAGATGGTTAACAACTACATGAACACTTTGGCTCCAAATTGCATTGCTGTATATCCAGCTAAGAGATTTCAACCTGAAATTCCTTCAGTCAATATTTCAAAAAACCCAAGTGATTGAATTCCCCTAAACATAATTATTTTCCCTTAAGTTGACTCATTACTTCAACGGGAACCCCTAATGTGTTTCACTTTCCCACCCGCAAGCATTTTTCTAAATAGTTTTTTTAATTTCAGAAATAAACTCTTTAAATTGTCTGTAATGAGAGTGAAGTACAGAGAAAGCACTTTCCCTCACTGCGTAATCAGGTTAGGTCATGGCAGGTGAGAGGCTTCTCTGGGCCGATACTGTTGCTTACCTTGGCACCAGGTAGCCCTTCAAGCCCGGGTAATCCCATGGCCCCTGGTTCCCCCTGTGAGAGAAAAACACACCACCTGCTGTGGTCAAGACAGTATTGGTATAGAATAAGGGTTGTTAGGCCCCCTTTTTGCAGCCAAGGATGATACTATTTTTGTCTCACAGTCCTCAATAGGAGGGGGAGTTCTGCGATGAGCTACCAGGAGGTAAAAGGTATCATTATGAGGCTGTCAGTAAACATTACGCATAAACAAACAAATAGAGATCAAAGCTGCATGAAGGCAAGTAAATTAAATTCTGCAGGAGCCAAGATTTCGCACATTTCCATCTCTCCTCTTGATATTCAGAGTCAGGTATTAATACAAGCCTTCACATGTCAATATGAAGATAATCCTAAGAGGACAATACTTCAACCTGAGTGTATTGTATTATATGATCTATGACACAAGCTGTCACACCTTGTAGGCTATAGATGGGAGAGAAAAAGAGCCCCATTTGACAATCACAATCAGACTTACTTTCTGCACTAAAAATAGAGAGCCATTCCCAGTGCTCGAGCAAGTGATGGCCTCTATCTACCTCATCTTGCTCAAGCTGCCACGGAGAAATGCCATTACACAGAATAGAGGGGCAACCGGTGCTGACATAGACGGATTGTGCAGGTAATTGTCACACATGTAGATTGTCATGAATAAGCGAGTGCGTCTAAGGGGAGAGTGGGCCAGCCAGAGGATCAGCTGTGAGACGGATTGGGGCAATTCCACCACAGCACTGGAGCCGCTCACACAATTTATTAAAATGTCAAATTAACATCCTGGTGAAAAATCACCGTGCAACAAAACAATAAAAAATGCAATTGGCCCCGTGAGAAAAAAGAATTCAAGCTGACGGCAGGAACGACGAATTGTTTCCATGTCTGTGTGGATGGTTTTCAGGTGTCAGTATGGGAGGGGGAGTATTTGAAGGGGCATTTGAAGTGCAGAGAGAGTTCATAGGTTCCCACTGGCAAGACAATATGGTACACTGGTTTCATATTTGCAGGAGACGTGATCATTTTTTTAGAGTTCGACTGAGAGTGGTTAAGTGCCCAGGCTTGAGGGTGTATTGACTTATGTTGTAGAGAACCACAGAGACAATGATGGAAAGCAACTGGAAACTCTGACTTCTCTATTTTTCGGGCAGCTCAAAAAAACAAATGTTTCATCAAAATACATCCCAGAATGAAAAGCTTCAACTCACTGCAATTCCTTCATCTCCTTTGGGACCCTTAGAAGAGAGAGAGAGAAAAGAAAGGACAGATTACTCCCATGAATGCGACAACCGCTACCATACAAATCATAAATATAGTCTGAAATGACATGTGGCTACTGTATGTTATTGTCATTAAAATGAATAGTATTCATTATTGCTTCTCTTTTCTTGCAATTTCTGTCTGTAAATCATGTTCACATTGTGTTATATGCAACTGTCTTAAAAATGATCAGGATCATATAATCCAGTCTGGGTATCACACATGCTTTTACAACCACCAGCCACGCAGGTTTAAATTTTCAGTAAAGCACTTCAGCATTTTTCCACATTAATAAAACAAGGAATAATTGAGAAATTGGGCCCCTTGCTCCTCTTAACACTGATGAAGATGGTCTTATTGATTGCTCCACAGGAGCTGTTGGGCTGTGATAGATGCAGTACAGGGAGGAGCATCCTCAGGATTTAGCTGTGGTTCATGTGCATTGTGCTCTGGGGGATATTGGAGTGTCTATTTTATGTCACCACCTTTAGTGTTCGTTGTGAGGCCTGTGAATGAATGTCTCCCAGGACTGGACAAGATTACAGACTGTCTGATAAGGGGGAGCAGGGGGAGCTGATAAGCAAATCGGGTCACTTCGGCTTGGGACTGTGCAGAGCGACTGAACTTCCAAGTCCATTTTGCATATCAATGATGTTGTGTGTCCTGGGGCGGGTCAGAGACACCTGTTTGAGAGTCAGGAAGCCTCTTGGCCTTCACCAACCACCAGCTCTCATTGAACATGATTGACTGTGATAGGGCCTCAGAAGCCGAGATAACACTGGAGGGCTGGTCGGGTTATTTGTTATTCAGCTCTCCCAGGTTCTGCGGCTCATACAGTATCAACATGCTTGTGTGCTAGTGTTTCTCCACAGTACACTGTAAAGGATTTGCTTCAGGCATAACCATGATTATGCTTACCGGAGCACCAGGAGATCCAGGGGGTCCTAAAATAGCTCCACCACTCTGAAAAGACATTTTTTAATGTTATGACTACACATTTTACAATATAGGTCAAACACATTCTAATCACAAGCACAGATTCTTTTCTGCCAGTATGATTGAAGGCATTGTAGCATGCATTCAATGGACTACAGTGACATTATCACTGAGTTAAAGTCATTTGAAAAGGCTTTACCTGCAGCTTGTACAGACTGCTCATCCCATTGCCCTCCACATAGGGTACACCCTAAAACACAATCAACAGTAAATCAGACATCTGCTTTCAGAGGCTCTTCTCGCCGTTCTGAGAGTTTTAGGCACCGAGAGTCTTTACAGAAAACTGTACAGTAGGTCTGGAGCAGTTATACACTGTTAAGCCCTTAAAAGCTACATGAGAGAGATCAATAGCTCATTTGGTGATTACACAAAGAGAGGGGAAGAGAGTGCGAGAGAGTGAGAAGTGAAAAGAACAGGGAAAACAGAGAACAGTAGACTTAATAATCCTTGAGCCAGCGGTAATTCAAAAAACGAGAGTATCTCAGAAATACAAAAGAGCACACTGATTAAAAGAGATTCGGGTATGAGAACTAGGTAATCTAGACTTCTTGGGTAGTATTAGATCATAAAAGAATGTTTTTCCCATGATAGATTGGTAGAGGGCGGCTATTGTAAATGTAGAAGGAGTCAAGGTTCTCATTTAGAAGCAAGCAATGCCTGTGCCCTTTTCAGGCCACTGAGCCATCCCCTGTCCTCCCAGACTGCAGTTTATGAGACCAGGGTGTGTGTAGGGAGGGGGGGGGCACGGCAGGTTCAAGGGGACGGCTGATGAATTATAGATTTGCCTTTGGAAGTGCTTACTCACTGGCCTTTTAAAGGGAGGGAACATGATTCAATGCCAGTGAGCAGGTCGCCACAATTTCATCATATTTGTACGTGTTTGTCAGTTGTGTTTTTCTTGTTACACTAAATACTGTTAGACTGAGCAAAATATACTGTAAGTACACTGATGGTTATTTCTGTAGAAAGAGCTGCCAACGCAAGGTTTTGGCTTCAACCTTTACTTGATCATGGGTAAAGAAGATCTTTGGATAGTTCTGATAAAACCAAGAAAAGAAGTCATGTTTCAGTATTTTGTGTGTGCTGAATAGATTGTTATAAGTCTGTAACCTTGAGATTATGTTTAACGGAAAAACAGAGGTATTGAGACTGGCTCTTGTTGAGGCAGGAGGAACTTACCGGAGGCCCTGGAAGCCCTGGTCTGCCCGACGGTCCTTCATTTCCCTGCCAAACACAAACCAGAGGAATTCTTAAACATTTCTGCGAAAATGGAAATGTTTATCAAGCACGGTCCCATGCTAATGTAATCCAATGATATGGAACCTCATTTGCCAACTGAGGAAAAAAATAAAAAATCAAAGATTCCTTTAAGAGATCTGGCTTTCTACACTTTGATGAACGTTATCTTTCTCATCTTTATTATAGGAAGTGGAATCATTTTGTTTTTCTATTTTACAAAGCTATCTCCAAAATTATGGTAAAAATAATAAGGGAAAAAAGAGTCATGGTATTCAGCTAAACATATCTGAATACTCTGCATGCAAACATAGAATTTTAAGTAAGTCATATATTGTGCACATTCAACCACTGTATACTGTTTATAAAACCCACAGAAGTATACACACTGCCTACATTATATAGAAAAATGCTTAAATGGTAAAACACCTTACTTTTTCTCCTTTTCCTCCCTGTTGGCCCATTGGTCCGGGTCTACCCATAAGCCCCTGCAAACAGAGCAGCATCCTTACAATGAAATCAGTTTTAAGCATTGACCTCAGAGAAGAGCCTTGCACACGTCGCAATAAAATAGTCCTGTACTGTAACCATAAAAAGGTACTTTGCGTTATGAAATAATGAAAGCAATTCTGTATAATATCAGACCACATGAAGGGCAGGGTTCTTACCAGGGCTCCTGTGCGACCGGTCACACCGGGAAGTCCTGGTACTCCTGCAGGCCCCTGAAGGAGACACAGCGGATCATCATTTTTTAAAATAATTTCTAAAAGAGAATATTTACATTCATAATTTACGGCAACACTGGGCTTACAGTATACCTCCTTGACTCCTAACGATTAATACAGCTGTAGGAGAATTCAATCATTAAGAGCTCTATACTCTGTGCCTCGCACCTGTCCAGGAGCAGGGTGTTGACTTGTATTTGAAAGGTAAGGTCTACTTCAGCACCAAGCAGCTCACAATTTTACAGACGTGTTCTCTTGTGTGCAAGGCAAAACATTAATTACAGTCTGTCCATTTGTAATACTTCTATCAATGGCAGTGATGGAAATAGTGTGTAGTGTAATTTAGCAGGGTCAGACGCCCACAGCACCTAAGCAGATACTCTAAACCCAAGGAGTAAGGTGTAATTAATTGGTCCAAGTCTTATCAAGCCTGCGTTCTTGACGCCTGGAATGGCTTTCAAAGAATCTGATTGCAACTATACTGTAGAGGATGAATTAGAAAACTTTTCCATTCACTGCAACGACTACTGGGATTAAGTTTATATTTTCTTATCTTCATACCACCTCTGAAAATGCAGAAGCTGTGAAACATTCCATTGTCTACTATGGGGCCTTTCTAAATGCAGCATCTTTATTTATTTGTTTAGATAAGGCATTTCTGTACTGTTTGTAGTATTTAAGAGACGCCATTGCACGTGTTTCTCTAAATGATTTCTTTTATCACTGAAAAAAAAAAACAAAACTTCGACAGGGCTATAAAACATGTTTTTATTGAGCCTATAAAATCTAGTAACAAGTGTGCCTGTCGGTGAAAATCTCCAGCCATCGCAGTTCAATGCTGAAAGTTGACCTATGAAATGCGTCTTAGCTCCTCTAAAGAGTGCCTTGTTTTTTAATTAGCACACACACACATGCAGGGCAGGCTAGGTTTATAAAGTAGCTCCTCAGAGTGCAAAAGATAGGGCACGGTGCACACGCAGCACTGTGGATAGCTTTTGATAGCTCCTTTTGAAAACAGACGTTCAGAGTAGACAGGCTTTCAGATGAGGCAGACATTACAATATATTTACATTCTTTTGAAAAGCCTACCTCTCAATGTCACAGCGACTTCTGGATGGTTAGATAACTACTGGATTAATTTGTTTAGATTAAACTTTTTTTCACTCACCTCATCACCTTTATCTCCTACAGGGCCTGGGAACCCTCTCTCTCCTTTTACTCCCTGCAGGAGTGACAGAGGGAAAAGTGAATGTTTTTCACCAAACATGAAAAGGCCTAAAACTAAAGGCTGATGAGCATAAACTTCAAAATGTCTCTTCCCCTCTTACAGTACATGACTTGAAATTGCCTCGCCTGTTTCGCAGCGGTACAACACTGTATCCATAGCAACAACTTCTGCAGCGAGCACATACGAGTGTACAGAATAATATGAGTTGTAGAACAGCTGGTTTGGCTTCCAGAGATAATCCAAAAGGCAGTTTATGAAAAGTGTTTGTCAATGTAAATCTCTGTATACCAGATTAAACACACGTTTCAGTATCATAGAATGAGGCTATTAGCTTCACAAATTCTTGCTGAGATGCTGAATAATTCATTTAGATCCACATAAACAATTACATTAAAAAATGTATGTACATATATACACCTGATATTTCCTTACCTTTGGGCCTTCTTTCCCAGGGTTACCCATAGGACCTCTTACACCTGGATCCCCCTGTTTAGGACAGAAGTACACAATGAATATGGTTGTAAGCACACATGCGCTCACAGTGTTTAATAAGCAACCCCGAGAGGAAATTTAACAAGTGTCATGTAATGCAAACTATCATGGTCAGATAAACATGTTTACAGTGTCTGTTCCAAATTGCCTGCCATGCTAATGAGTTACTTGTACCTTTTCTCCCACCATGCCTTCTACTCCTTGCACTCCAGGGGACCCCTTCTCTCCCTTCTGCCCAGGAAGCCCTGGGACTCTCGTCTGGCACACACTGCAGGCATTCTGCCAGCGCAGGCAAGGCAGGAAGCAAAAGCGGTGGCACAGATAAGATTTCATCAAGCTGAGCTGGAGCACTGCATTTTCGCCCTTTATTATGTCACATCCCCTGGGTGGAGGACAAGACCCCAACTGACACAAAGTGTTCTCTAAATGTCTGCAGAGCAGAAATAATGTGAACCCACCAAGAGTGTCTCCAAGAATGTCTCTCATCTAGGTGAGTGGTGAACTTTGTCAAACTCATTGACTGTGACATTTAGGTGAGAATCTTAAATATCGTTGTCCCTGATCCAGTCTAGATATTGGCACTGCACCTTCCAGGAAATAGGTAGGAGCTCTTAAGTTTGACGGAGGCAGTAGAAACAGGTATAGGGTATCATTAAAAAGCAGAATTAAATCTGAAATCTGAAATAGAAAATGGAAAATAATCTGTACATCCTTGTCATGTAATTATCTTCCAGGGAGTCCACGGAAATGTTATCAATAAAGCAAAATAAGAACAGCATGTTATGACTGAGGTTATGAATGAAAAGGAAAAAAACAGTTTTTTGTAGGTGCCATAAAGGTGTTGAAAGTACTAATTAGAGTGCCACTAAGCAACTCTGCTGATGGCTGTAAACAGTAGTTGAATCTAACAGAGCACTTAATGGATAAAATAAGTTGACACTGAAGAAAGGGGTGACAGAAAATAATAACACTGCCGGCACCTGGCTTTGTCCATCAATAATTAGTCATGTCAAGGCATTATATTTACTGTCAGAGTTGATGTGCATTAAGTATTAAAAATTAAAAAGCTTTATTTAGCTAAGTGCTGTCCTGCAGGTATTATCATTAAGTAAGGTGACTGATCTGCTTTAGTGAAAAGAAAAAAAGAACAAATCTGCACTTTGCAGGTAACAGCCACAAAACAAGTACTTGATCTCCCTTTTTTACTCTGCAATCTCAGGTAATAAAGAAGTGAAAAGTGTTTTACATTATGTTTGGCCTTGCAGTCTTAGTGCAAATTCCGCTGGTCATAAAAAGGCAAAGGGACCTTGAATGTTATTCTTTATGTATGATGAAATTTCAAAGTAAGAAAATGAAGATACAAGCTGTAAGTCTGGTGGTGTGAGAAAACCAGACTTGTGAAATCTTTGGTGAGACAGTTTTAGCATTCTTACCAAATGCTTTCACGTTTGGTAATTGGGGGTGAAGGTTTAAGTGACAAGGGAAATCTACCAGCGGAAATTAAATTAAACCATTTTAGAAGTGGAGTGAGAGCTATTCTCAAAGGCTTTTCTTATTTGGGCCTTATTTGGTTTTGCATGGGATCTGAAATACACAGTATGATTGAAACAGTGGTGCATACCCGGTTTCAAAGTGGTTGATCAAACTCACTTACTATATATCAATATATGAGAGGCCATGCTGTGTGGCCAGATCTAGATATATACATTTTAGCACTTGTTATGCCATCTACTGTATATTTAGTTGAAAATCACAAAAACAATCAACCATCATCTTCTATCTGCACTTGTTAATGTTATATCTGTATCTTAGACATTTAAAGATTGTAAAGCCAGTTTAATTACAATAGGACAAACACAATGGGTAATATAACCACATTTTCCAAATGTGACATTTGGTTATTGCGGCCCCATTAAGAGTGACTGGTGCAGTATTAACTATGAATTAGGAAAGTCACCCCCTAACCTATGTACGTAAGTTTTTGTGTCTAACATGCGGCACCTTCAAACAAAGAGAAACAAATTATTAATGACAGCAATTTACATTTACCAAAAGCTTTTTTAAACAAGGGTTGATTGCTGTGAAATAAACTAATGTGAGTCTTTATGCGGTCGGTGGGAGGAAAAGTGGCGCATAGCAGTAATATCTTCAAAACTAACTACAGCATGTTGGCATATCTGCAGAGGAGTTTAATGTTTATTCTGACACAGCAATCTCTGCATTATTTACATTGCACTGGTGTGATATTTCTATATTATCATTATCTTTAATGAAAGGCTTTATCAAACATGTTGTCATACAGTGTGGCTTGACTGTGCACCTGTGAATGAGTAAGTCTAGATTTTTTGTGAGATTATTTGAATGTCTTTTACAGATACTTCTCCCAGACATCCTGATGGAGGCACTCGAGGGCTTTTGCTATCTCTCCAAACTGATAGCATCCATATGTTAGTAGAATAGAACCCTTTCAAATGAGCAAATATTGATCATTTTCAAAGACCAACCCAGGCATCCCTTTGCATGTTACTGTTTGTGAAAAGCTGTAATTATCATTAACTATGAAGATAAAGTACCTTAAGTAAAGCACCCATGTCTCCGACAATTGGCAGGGCAGTCTGTCAAAAAAAGAAGAAAGAACAGCCATGAAACATTGCCACAGTCTTAATTTCAGAGCTTACAAATCTTTCATGCAGTGGAAATATTCTGCTGTCGTTTATTTGGTGCAACTGCATCTTGTAAATTGCTCAAAACATCAATTTGGAAGACCATCTTATATGCCTTTAAGGAATGTGATTTCACCCCAAACATTTTTTAACAAATTTCTATTTCAGTGTTTCATTTTCAGTTTTTATCTGCAACGCTTGAGGAAACAGTTTAATAACTTTGTTGCTGGAAGACACAATCCTCACATCTTCAAAATATTGTTGTTCTCTAGAGTTGAGGAAAACATTTTGAATTGCAGCCTATATATTTTTTAAAAACATTAAAAGGACAAGAAATGGTTTTTCTGGGTCTATTCAACGCTTCAATATTAATGTACAAGGCTTTAGCAGCAGCAGCAGCAGCACTCGTGTGATACTCACACTACAGCTACTGTATAGTAAATGTTGCTTACTTGAAACTCATGAAAAGACAAGAAAGACGTGAAAACATGTGCTAACAACAGGGTGCTGCCAATTTGTCGTAAACTATAACATTTTCCTGAAAGGAAAGTGACGTTGGTTAGTGAACAGCAGGACTCGCTGCTAATTATCCCAAAACTGGTGCTGCGCTCTGAATAGTGACTTTGAATTTGAGGTGAGCTCAGTAGTTCTCACTGCAGATCGGTGATGCTGAACTGCAGAAATCAAAAATTGGATTTTCTTACTTACTGGTTCACCCGGGGGTCCAGCTGGGCCCGGGGGGCCTGGTCTACCAGGGGAGCCCTTTAATTGAGACAAAGATAGGAGTTAACAACCCCTCTAGCTATGACATCAAGCAGACATGCAAGGCTGTAACTCTGCTTTCACACCCATCTCAGTTGGTGGGGATTTGTGTCCAGGAGCTGTGATACATCATACTTGTTCATCCACAGTGGGTAGCTGACATTCTTTTATGCTTGCAGACGTCTTTTATCTGCAGATGTGTGAGGAAGAGAATAAGAGTGGAAGGACGGACTGATCTCACTCACCTCTCTTCCTGGAGCTCCAGGAGGGCCAGATAAACCTGGGGGACCGCGAGGGCCCTGAAAAACACCCAGACACTCTGATGATTTCAACAGTCTTCAACAAACCCTTACACTGCAGAGCGTTATTAGGATTGTAAAATAATTGTGAGAACGCTGGCCACAGCATCAGTAAGCTGAAAATCAGTAAAAATAATCTTAAACGTGCTGTTTGTGTGTAGCGGATTCAGAGAATTTTCCACAGACCTCAATTCCTGGCTTTCCTGGGGGTCCCATGGGGCCCTAAGAACACATCACACATCTTGTTAACACCATCTGCCCTCTAGCACCCAGGATCCAATAAAGGAATTGTGTTAGACACCTTTTGCTCTATTGATTCTCTGTCTCCAACAATCCTGTATTTCAAAAATGAAAGCAGACTCACTCACAATCAAATCTGTGAGCTAGCGGTGCAGAGCATATATGATGAAGGCAGAGTGCAATGCGCCAGCACCTCACAGTAATGACCAGCGTTTTCATCTGAGAGTGTGTTTAATGAACACTGATCTAGATATTCAAAGAGGATCTCTTTCTCTCAATGCCTAAAGAAAGAAATCTGAAGGTATCATAGTTTGAACTAAATAATGAATGTGGGAGACGCAGACAATCAATACAACATCAAACTCACAAGCAGGCCTGTGACACTCTCTCCAGGTTCGCCTTTTTCACCATGGTCTCCCGGCAATCCTGGAACACCTCTCTCACCCTGACAAAAATACAAGGGAGCAGTCAGTCATAGTGAATCCAGAAGTCATGGAGTGCTGCTGTACTGCATGATCATTAAGTATTCAGACTCTGCCGGAACTCATTTTCCCTTTATGTTTTGCCTTTAGTAGCTTCAAGGGTAAGAAACACAACTGTGTTCAAGGCCAATGGCATGCACATGTTCATTATCTATTTCATTTGATCTCACGCATGTGATACACAGTATATTCAAATGTACCGTTATTTTTTCCATAACAACACCTTTGATTATCGGGGCATCTTTAGTGCATTAGTTTCCAAACCTGCTACCAAACTCTGCATGACACTGTATAATCAGAAAACCCTGAAATCTCTACTGCAGTATGACAAACCACATGTAAGTACATACAGTATGTGAGCATACTTTGGCTATTTGAATGGTAACACGAGTCATTCCCAACCAGGGTATTTATACCCCAGGCGGTACTTCCGCAGTTGCCAGGGGGTATGTTTAAAGGTTGCAGAGAAGCTCAACTAATTTGAAAAATAATAATTAAAAACTCCATACATTGAGTCAGCTGTAAGACTGAACACTACAGTAAACGTTGCAATTGAGAGTGTGAGAAAACTAGTTAGCCAGCAAGCAGAAAGGTCTAAACAGTTAGATAAAAGTAAGATAAACAGTTGAAATAGATGCTAAAAGTAAAGAATAAACAGTTCAAGAAGTTAGCTAAAAGTAATGGATAAAGGATTAAAACAGCCAGCTTCAACCACTCCATGTGGTAGTACAAATGCAGACTTGACCAAACCACCTAAACACAGACGCTCAACTTGTATGAATATATTAAAGTAGGCTAGCAATATCCATTTTTATATAACTAACAGTGTTAAATAACATCCAGTTTAAAATCAATTCAAGTGAACACATTTGGAACATGACAGGTGGTGTCAATGATGCTTTGGTTCATCTGACGGGGAACCACTGACTTAAACTGTACTGTAACAGTACTTAAGGTAAAACCTACATAGTTACCATAAATATCACTGATCTATCTGCAGAAGTTAACATAGCAGGCGGTATAGATGGTTGTATTGGTGATGCTCCACCACCACCACCACAGTGCTTCCTACCTTGGGCCCGCGAGACCCTCTAGTCAGAGACAGCCCATCGCCCTACAAAACAACAGGAAGAAGACATCAGAAAAGAGATTCAGTGCACATTCATCAGCAATTCACTTTGAGACGCGAGGTGCAGCCCAAAAAAGCTGTTCTAGTGCTGGAATTTAAACAGGAATATTGAATCTGTACGAGCTACACTCCACAGTACAAACAGCCTGAACACAGCGTTGCATTATGAGCTCACGTTCAATACTGTTCACGGCATTTTTAATAGTTTCTATGTACAGAAGCAGACTGATAATGCCATACCACGGAGAAAAACCTTGATTGGAATCGAGGCTACTGTAAGCATTATTTACTGTACAGTTCGGATGAGACATTGATTTCTGTGGTCAGCATGTATTAGTGTTACAAGTCCTACATTGCACAATGTAAATTAGCTGTGCAGAAGTTGGATTTGAACTAACACAGCAATTCTACAGTTTTCGGGAGAAATGTACCAGTTCACTCAAACATAAAACAGGGAAAAGTTTGGGAAGTGCTGAACTTTTTGAGACAAATAATATGATCCTACGACTGCATTTTCAAAAAGTTCCATTAGACATTATGTGTTGGCACTCTACTGAAACAAAACCTTTATATCAGTACTTGAGAGTAGAGGGAGATTGCTAATCTATGCAAATAATAAAAGTCAAACGAAACAAAGAGTAAATTGCTCATTATTCATTTAAAGGCAAAATCAATAACGTGACTACTTGAGCGGGCTGACTCATTAAAGACGCTCAGACCATCTACATTGAGTTCTGTTTATTGCTTTTTTCCCTTTTCTTTGTCTTACATAACAAAGACCATAAAATGTTGAGAATCCATTTTCCTCCAACGCCTCCAGACAGAAATGACGTTCGTAAAACACTATCAGGATCCATGCAGAAGGACGTCCACTACGACAGACATCTCTCTTTGTTTGGCTTTTGAACTATGCTACAACATAAGAGATCATTGGCGTGCTGTAAACATCTCCCCTTGCCACTTAAACGCACACGCATACAGCCCTCTTTTGCAATCCCGCTCCAATTTTCACAGCGCTGGAGTACATTAAAGAGGTTTAAATACTTCTGCCTGAACGCAATCTTTCCCTTATTACTCTGCTCAACTGAACACAGTACCTCTTGCTTGATGAGTAGGTCTGCTGTCGGGCTTAATGTTCAGTTCAGCGTTTCCACACACAAACAAACATGATTGTTTAAAGCCGCAGAGCACTTGCTGGTGATTGAGGAGTGCAGGTGCTGTCAACCAGCACTGAGGCCTTGGCTGCACATGCGCCCCCTTTTTGGTGAACCTATAATGAACATTTCTATATGCAAAGCCATGTCCATAAAAGAGAGTGCTTCAACAGCTATAAGCTCCAAAATGAGAGGATAGGTGATTACCCAGGCTGGGGTTATCCAATGGTGGATTACTTAATGGCATTGCATCTCTATAATGTCATGGCAGCTACGCAGCTGGAGGAGCTAGTTTCCTTTAACTTATCTGCTGTTGTTCCAGCTGTTTGCAGATGATCTGCTTTGTGAACTTCTGTTTAATGCTCTTCTGTTGTTTCTCCTGTTCTACACTACCAGCTTCTACTTTTGTGTCCTATGACTCGGGGGCTGACACCAACAAGGTCAGATGAAAGTGACTGTCTAAACTCGATAAGGTACCCACCATATATCCACCTCCAGGCTCACCCTTAGGACCTGGAGGTCCCTGTGGCCCCATCACTCCACCAGAGTCCCCCTACAGACAGAAAGACAGACAGTATTCAGAATTTCTCTGTAGAGAAAATGTCACAGTGGCTGCGTCATCTCAACAATGTAAAGGATGTGCAGTATTACACGCAGGGAGGTGAACAAGAAAGAGTCTGGAGGGTAAGGCAGGGGCAGATACCATTTACCAGGATTATTTTGTACATCAATGGATATAAACATTAACATTGTTTGTTAGAGGGGACAGCTTTCAGCCCTGCATGGACCCTTATAAAGCCAAGGTTGTAGGTTGGACATTGCTTTCCACAAAGCAGAAACAGCAGTGTCTGCTTTCTGTTTCCTGCCTCAAATATATTTGGTGACTTTTGTCATGTTTACAATTTAATTCAAACGTTTATAATGTTCTACCAAAATTTGCTTAATTTTGATTTACCCACCAAAATGTATAAAAAGAGTTTGCATTATGTACTTTTAGTGCCTTGGTGCTGTTGTCTTTTAGCAACATTAGCGACGTGGCTCTATGGATGGCAATGTCGGTCAGTCCACCACTTTGGTCTGGACTGAAAAATCTTAAAACCAATATGACGGATTGCCACAAAATTTTGTATACACGTTTATGTTCCCCCCGAGGATGAATCCTACTGACTTTGGTGACCCCCTGACTTTTCTTGTAGCGGCACCATGTTGCCAAAATTTCAATTTTCCCAGTACTTTATGACCAAATGCCTGCAAAGCAAATGATATTCCCATCCGCCTCAGGTGTATCAATTGGTAAATGTTAGCATGCTAACAGGCTAAACTAAGATGTTGAACACGGTAAATATTACCTGCTAAAAATCAGCATGCTAGCAATGTAATTGTGAGCATGTTAGCATGCTGACGTTAGCATTTAGCTCAAAGAACCACGGTGCCTAAGAACAGCCTCACAGAACCGCTAGTGTGCCTCTAGACTCTTAGTCTTGTTCTAACATGTTTGCTTTGCTTTCCGCTTTATACCACAACTTGTTGTTTTAACACTTTAGGTTTTGTATGGATCAAACAAACAAGATATGTGTTAGTCAGCGAGCTTTAAAGGTACTGGCTAGGCTAGCTGGGGCCCCTGCCTCCAGGCTTTATGCTAAGCTAGCTGTCTCCTGGCTCCAGCTTCATATTTAGCGTACAGACGTTGTTTGTTTTCTCACATTTATTTATTCATAGACTACCACATGATTGTACAACCAGAACTGCCTCTTGCATCAGTATACCAAAGATGACAAAGGAGGATTATAAATGTGAATGGATGTAGGAGGCTTAAGCACTTTAGGTTTATTTCTCTGCCCTGGAGTGTAACAGAGTGACTCCAGTGGGTGGGGGAGTCTTGAGTACAGCTTCGTTTATTTTGACAAGTGACAAACCACATCAAATACGCATGTCAGCCGCGCACTTTTCCACTTTCAGCACAGTATTTGGAAAAAGTCCTACTGCAAGAAAAAAAAACAAACTGTGTACAAAATAACAGAGTAGTCAGATGCATCAAAGGCGAGAGCACAAAGTTGCAACATGATTGAGGATGGCACGCAGGTCGAGTAATCTGAAAGGTGTCTTCACGAGTTGTCTAGCATGTTCAACCTGTGATAAAACATCATAGCTTCATATTTTTCTTTGAGGTGAGAACTTGATTTGAAGTTTACCTACCTTTTCTCCTTTCAGGCCATCTCTCCCAGGCACCCCTGGCTCCCCTGGCGAGCCCTGTAAATAGTGGTGAAAAGAGACACATCTATCACCAGGCCTTCATCTTCTCACACACATTTATCTCCTCCTCCTCACTGCTTCAGCGGGCTGCCGTGTTCCAACATAATTTCCCTTAGCCAGGATTTATGAAATGCCTCTTTTCCCTCCCTGCTTTTGAGTAAAGACAGATGCTCATTACCGAAGCAGGTGTGGAGAACAGATTGGGCCTCTGCCTCCGTTCCTGGCATAAAGCGCTTAGATTTGCCTCTTTCCACTAATTAATTCTTAAATTTGATTACTGATCGTCTGTGTAAAAATTCTGGACTTTTCTTCCTACTTCCTCTCTGTCTCTGCCTGTTGAGGTTCATCTGTTTACCTCTCTTTTTCATTTTGGCAGACAGAGTAAGAGAGTGGAAGATATGGCAAGGTGATAGAAAAGGCAATGAGAGAAAGGAAGGCTTGACATGAAGTGCTAGTGTCTTGTGCCAATATACTTACTGGCTCGCCCGGGAGTCCTGGGAGTCCAGGCAGGCCTTGCTTCCCCTGGCAAAACACAAAGGAAAACCAATACTTTAGGCTATTTTCTCCCTTTGTCTGGTGACAGAATTGTCTGGGCTTTCAAATGTTATAGCCCAGCCAGCTACACTCTAGACACCGACTTTCGAGAGTATTTCAAATAGCAGTGTTGTTTAAGTGCTGCCCCTGCTGCCTTTTTAATAAACCATGGTTAGTTTCATGGCAATTACTGTATGCTGAGGATATCAGCATGAACGAGCAGCAGTAGGTCTGCACGCACACGTTATTTCAAATAAAAGCTTACATCCCAGTGATGCTGTTATTCTATAACATATATATAAGTTATTACATTCGTACACACGGATGAACTGAACGGTCCTTATATTACCATGGAAACTGAGCTTATGTTTAAAGCTAACAACTGAGAAAAGGAAAAGCATCAGTATCCTGGCAGCTGTCTTTATATACCCCTTTTCATGATTGAGATCGAGGGATTACTATGAACTGTTTTCATGAATCTAGTTAAAAAAAATACCCAAGTGTAATCACTGATGAGAGTTTTCAGTTTAATGCATTTCAATGAGCGTGTTTACAGTGAATGCAATTATTCGTTTGCATTAATCTCCATATTCCACTGACAAATATCCTGTTGTCCTGTAATATTACAATTATTACCATGAAAACAGAATAAAACCAGCTGAAGAAACAATGAACAGTATGCAGAATGCAAGTTAATAGTGGCCTGAACCAGCTGTTACGAGCAATTAAGTAACAACATCAAATTATAAGATATTGTTAATGAGAAACTCTTAAAAGATCAAAATTTCAGGGATTTTTTTTCAGTTCTATTAATGACCTAAACTTGAGCAGCCATTGCCTCACTGTTGTTTATATTCAGATGCTTTTGAGACGTCTCCTTTTGACCTACCGTAAGTTTCACAGCAGACATGTCATAAATATAGTAGAGACTCACCTCTGGTCCTATATCTCCCTTTAGTCCTGGCGGCCCTATGTTTCCCTGTTACATCACCAATATGGGGGAGTAAGAGGTAAGGGGGAGGCAGGAAAATGGAAGAGAAAAACATCAGACTTGAGATTTTTGTTTTTGTCACACAAGAGAAAGCCTACAGTATACATGTATATGTATATTTGATTTTTTTCTGAATTCAAGACACAGTAGAACTGCTGCACACGTCTCAAAGAAGGTTTCCAAAGGTTTGGAGGAGAGGCATAAAAGTCGACAACAGAAAGGCGCAAAGGTCCACTTCAGTCGCAACTGGAAGAGAATTACTCTTGTGTATCTTGAATTTGACCTCTGACAACAGCTCAAACACACAGAAATTGTTCAGCTCAGGACTCACTGTATGTCAAAGAAAGAATCTTTTCTATAATAAAATGTTTTTTATCAACAATCTGTATACTCCATACAGCCTTATTTGGTTGGTAGTAGATATCGATGCTCAAGTTTTAGTGCAAGCGCCATGTCTCTGACAAGTTACCTTGATGCCTTGCGGTCCTTCAGCTCCTATCTTCCCCTGTAGAAAGTGAAGGAGATAGACAACCCATCATCTCTCAAGACGTGCATAAAGAAAATAGTCAAGTAAGCCATTCCTCTTGCTGAATGGGGTAAGGCTTAAAAAATTTCCTCAAGGACCTTCATGAAGTTAGCTTTCATATTGTGTGAAGGTTAAGAATACGGAGTATTTCCTTTACCAAGTTTGCTCCTTTGTTCTGGGAATGTGAATATAATCAAAGCAGCAACTTTTTCAAAAAAATTTACCTCTGAGATACCATACATTTTATGCTCTTGCCTTCGTACCACTCACACTTATCATGGTCGCATGCTGTGTTTGGTTTTGATGCCATTTGATGTCATAATTCAGTAAATTTCCTTTCATTTGCAGGTTCTTATAATGCTACATTTTCTTTTGTTTTTTCATTTAGCTGACAGTCTTTTGATGTTTGGTCAATAGCTGCATCAGTGGCCTCTGTAATCTGCTCGCCTCAAGTAGATGCATCTGTTGTTTTGAGGTCCAAACCATAATTGTAAGACAATTTATTCCGTGCTTCACCTCTGCAGAGCACAAAGACAACATCGAACTCTGAACAGCAGGTGATGCTCAATTGTTCTTTCCAAATCAAATGTCAACGCTGCTTTTGTTGATGTTACGTGAAAAATGGAAAAAAATGTTACTCTGCTGTCAAATGTTGGATGCGATGTTTGATAACTAATCCTTAATACAAGTTTCTTATGGGTAAATTATCGTTACTGAGAAATAATAATGAGGGAAATAGTTACCTGATCTCCCTTTTCTCCTTTTTGGGTCCTCTCCTTCATTTCGTCCTCAAACACAAGAGAAAACAGACCACTTGAAAATCTGTCTGAAGTGTACCTTGTGTACAATTTGAAGAGGAACCACAGAAAATAAGATACCATACATAAACATTTCAAGTGTGATGATATGAACAGCTGCTTACAGTTCCAGAGAGCTGTCTTAATCCGTGAGCTGTCATCACCTAGACGTAATGAAAAAGACACAGTGTGTTCTGAACACTCTGATCTCACAATTACTGCAAGTAAGAAAAAAAAACAACTTTTTAAAGGCAATATAGAAGTAACAGCTTCTTGATCCACAAATATATGTGCCCAACATGAATCTCTTGTTACCGATTTGAACCTAAACCAGCTAAGATGGACTGATGCCTGGAACTACAATGGGTGGAGAGGAATAATGTAAATAACAGGATTCAAAGTGTTTCTACAGTACAGAATTACTCGATCCTCATATCATTCTTTGTACATGGTACACATCAAATCAAAGACCTCATTTAGACCTGACATTAACATACATCACATCGGATTAGAATACAATCTGATAATACTCGATCAAATAAAACATACAGGTGAAAAAACACCCAGGAAACGCTGAGGATTAATTGTTATTCAATGGCCAAACGACTGACATAAGTGTAAACGCATTTTTAATCCAGAAACTTGTCTTGTCCCTAAAATGCAGTTTTAAGAACAGCCAGCATTTCATTTCAAATCACTCACACACCAGGGAGAGGTGCAGTCACTGGCGATACAAGCGATTGTTTCAGCTGGACGCCTCACGATCACATTTCTGTGCCGACACTGGAGACACATATTAAAAGCAGGTGGCGCGGGCACGTCTAGATACAATCAGGAGATGCACAATAAAACGTTGGTGTATAACTGCACAAAAGGTTTAAAGGCGAGGCCAATGTTTAAGGCCCAGTGTATTGAAAACTGAGCAAAGCAATCTAGAGAGCAAATCTAATTATCTATCTATAATCATCAGATTCTCATTACATCTGAATGTCCTCAGGCCCTTTGTTAACTACATGTTTCACCCTTGTATGCAGCTATAATCAGTTCAGTCTTGGGTGGTTTTAGCATAATGGTAAAAAAGCAAGAGACAATAGAAGCAATCTTGGAACTGAAAGCCACATCCAGGTGGGTAAGATTTTGGTGCATCCCATGGCACTTCAATTTTGGAAGGATGTGTCTTCTGTTGAGATAATTTCCATTGCTTTCTTTTTTCCAATTTAAGGTTTTTTTTAGTTTGTGCTTGTCCACCTGTGCAGGTGTCCTTGTTTCCTGACTAACGTGTGCCTGTGAGCCCTTTGAGAGTGTTACTGTGATTAAGGGCTATACGGCACAAATAAACTTGACATGAAGTGCTCAAAGTAACCTTCAGTAAGGTACCGAATCCCCTACTGTCCCAGTGGAGCGTCTGCATAATCGGTCAACCTTCAACCTGCAGTCATTCACCAGAGCAGCTGCTGTCAATTGTCTTGCCTCAGATGGAGAACAATGTGTCAGTTCCACCAGCATGTGACCAGTTTCAGAAATTTCTGCCAGATTTTTTTTCTCAAGAGCAGTGAGATACTGCATAGGGCCTTTCACTCAACATAGCTTAGAATAACAGATTCAGTTTAATAGATTATAAAACTCTATTGTAAAGCAATACTGGCAGCAATAAAAACAGGACTGTCTCAGAGCTGTGAAAAGACTGTTTTGCCACTTTAAGGGTGGTGGGGGAAGTGATGGCCATGCATGCCTGTAAGCCCACTGCTCCTCCCCGTCACTAATAAACAGAGGCACAAGAAGGTTTATGAAGGGAGGGTAATGATCTGAACCCTTGCTTCTGCTGTGTAAGGGAAATCAATGCTTAACTGCCAAAATTATCTGCCACGGAAAAGCAGAGAGCACAGACAGAAACTGGTACTAAATATTCAAACAGCCTCATTTATCAAATGACTAATGTTTTCCCCTCTGCTGTGCGCTATAGTATACATCTCCTATGTCCTGGGTGGCTCACACCTCACTACACAACAATGAACACAACTGAGTATTTCAGTTTTCATAGAATATTTCTTTATCTTCCTTCAGAAATGAAATTTAGGGAAAAGAGACAACTATTCAAAAATAATTGCAAAGCAAGACCTCAATGTTTTGAACAGCTATTAAAAACCGCCCACACTGATATCTATTCTTATTAAGGGAGTAGACTTTTTGTTGGTTAGACAGAAACCAGTGAAACCAGTGGAGAGTGAGTGATATTTGTTCACTATATAATTAAGTTGTCTAATTTCCATATGAATCCCTTGCTAACAAGCAATGAGAATGAGAAGAAGAATGAAAGCCATCAAATTTTGTTTCCAAGCTCATGTCTGAAGCCTTCAGAGGCTCAATAGGACCCAGATCTTTAGAACAAAGCCCATTAGGACGGAGTCATTTACATGTCAAACCCCTCACTTTGTGACACGTGGGCTCCAACACCATGTTTTCATGACACTTTTTATAGTTTAATTTCTTTTCTTTTTTTTAAGCATACTCAAAGTTGCAGCATGCCTTTGGAGTCACTACTGCCCCCTCGCAGATCTTTAACTGATTTGTGGCGGTGTGTTTTTGACTTTATATAATGTCTAAGCAATGAGTTCTATCATCCCAGCGCCACATACTCCGTGTCACCTTCAGCATGCACCAGACAACCACCATGGCTTCAGGGTTTCTCAGTTTTTGTCTGCTTCTCCACTAAAAGTCGCTCCAGTGTCTAACAACAAAATGTTTCTAATGTTTACAATTATTAACATTATAAACAGGTCATGTGCTGCATGACCCCCCATTAATTCACACTATAAAGATTTTGTTCCAAGCCAAATATTATGACATCACTGGGTGATGGCTAGTGCAAATGTGTTAATTTGATAATAGCTGCACAGGAAATCACAGTTCACAGCTTTCAATGCCTGTGCAAGCAATTTTGTGCACATTTCTCTGTTGTGTACAACGCAAAAAAAAAAATCACTCACTGGGAGCTTGCTGCCAAATATCAGTGAGTTCATTATCTGAAAAAACAAGGAAGCTCTTCCTCTGAGAAATTCAACACAACTCATCTCAACTGCCTTGAAAAGGCTGCCCATGTTTCCTGCCCTTTATCAACACTGATCCACTGTTCGTGCCCCCCCAAAAAAAGGAATTTTTTGAAAACTATATATCTAAAGATAGAACAAATCTGCAGGCTTGTCAAAGAATGGAAATTGGTTACAAGATGACATGCCACCAAATTGGAGGTGTGACAGCAAAGGTAAACACTGCACTGCTGTTGCTTTTCCTCCCTGATCCCCAAATTTTTCATAGTAGGATGTGAACAGCTTACTGCTGCAGAAAAATTGGACATTTTCGCAGGTTGGTCGCAGTGAACAAAGCACGTATGTTATAATCCTTTCTTTTGTTGTGACTCATCTAACATGGTGTGGTGTCCCTTACGATAAAACATTGAAAAAAGCTCACAGTAATTGACAATGAACGATATTCTGTAAGGTGGGCTTTCACCACTATATTGTACTTACAGGACCAGGAGGACCAGGAGGGCCAACATCACCCTGAAAATAAAACAGAAACAAAATATCAATCACTGCAGACAGAGAGACGGACAGCAACAAAAAGAGGAAAAAATTGAAAAAAACAGAAAAAACACAGCATAGAAATGCACTAGAGAAACTACTTCTGAAAGCAAGTTGCCACAGGTGACCTCGAACAGCTACATCAATAGGTTTTGGAGCAACAATAAAGGAGGCAATAACATGACCAGAGAAAATACTGTCTAACTCAAGTGATGTGAGAAGAGCCATGAGATGAGTGGAAAGAAAACATTAAAGAATTCTTCTTAAAAGCACACTGTGATGGTGTGCGTTTCACGTGCATCACGTAGAAATGTTGCCGCACTTATAGTCTGTGTATATCCTTGGATTGTGTATAATCCTTTGGAATGGGTGCACTGTGCGCTCCAGGGAACCACAGAAGGATCTTAATTGTGACGCATTGCATTTGTGAGCCTCCATTCTTCCATTCATAATTCACAAGCTATAACTTCCATGCTTTTAATAAAACAAGAAAACACAGCACAACATCTGCGCATATACAGTACTATAAACAACTAAAAAGCACTCAGAGAATGCATGCTGTACCTTACCAAGCTTACACAATCCTCTAAATTTGAAATGTTAATAACAGAGAAGGTTTAAAAGTCTTTAATCCCCATCTGGATCTGGATCAAAATACACATGATGATAGACAATCATTCAGATTTTTGGAGAATACCTAAATCCTGGGAACATAAGGGGTTAAGGGTTTAACTAAACAAGTTGCACAACTCTTCTCCAATGCCATGCTTTGTTCTCATGTTATTTATCTAAACAGTTTTGGCTACCTTGCCATCATCAGGTAAATGTTTGTAGCCATGCTAGCAGCATGACTCTAGGGAAGGCAATGTCGGTCGGTCCATCACTTTGGTCCAGACGGAAATATCACTATTTGATGTATTGCCATGACATTTTCTACAGACATTCATGGTTCCCAGAGGATGTATCCTACTGACTTTGGTGATCCCCTGACTTTTCCTCTAGGGCTACCATGTGGTTGACATTTTTGGGTTTATATATATATATATGTACAAATATTGGATGGATTGTCGTGAAATTTGGTATAGATACTGCATATCCACGGTGCTCAGGCAATGAATCCTAATATCTTTGGTGATCCTCTGACTTTTGATCTAGTGTCACCAGAAGGTCAAAATACTCACTTAATCTGTGAAATATCTCAAGATCTACTAGATATATTGGCACAGAATTGTACACAGACAATCATGGTTCTTGTGTCCAAGGATTTATCCCAATTACTTTGGTGATCCTCTAACTTTTCCTCTGGCACCACAATGAGTTTGACATTTTCCCTTTGAGAGAACTGTCCTGACAAACATTGAATGAACTGCCATGAAATTTGATTGATACCTTCACAGCTCCCTCAGGATGAATTGTAATCACTTCGGTGATGCAATGACTTTTCATCTAGCACCATAAGCAGGTATAATAATGTAATATAAACATGTTGAACATGTTAAACATCATAGCTGTTAAACATCAGCATGTTGGCATTGTCATCATAAGCATGTAAGCATGCAGACGTGAGCATTCAGCACAAAGAACCACTGTGGCCAAGTAGAGCCTCTAGCCTCTAGCATGTCTGTTAGTCTTGCGTTGGGAACAATTGCAATCCAGTGAACTCTATAAAATAAACTGAAATCTGGTTTCTCCTTTCACCTGTTTGGGCTTAAAAGTGCCCAATTTAGAAATCCAAAATGCCTCCCTTTTCAATCTTTGAGCGTGGATAATTTGTGAAAAATACAGAATTGTGAGTTAAATGTATTGCATTGCTGTGAAATGCCATCAAATTTTAACAGGACTGCCCAGAGTTGATATGTGCACTTTTCATATGAATTCAGTTGAAACTGTAGAGTGCATTTAATTTATGCCAAATAGCTAAATTCGCTAAAGTATAAACAGATACAGAATTCTGCTAAGTGACAGATAAACAGGTAATTAAATAAAAGACATAAGAGCAAAGCTGAAAACTTTAGTCTTGGTTCTTTGCCTACTGCAGGGGGTTTAAGGGGAAACAGGGAGAGATAACTATGTGGGAAGATAACTAACTCAAAAGGTTTGACCTCTGAATTCTGGTATATCATACCAATTATATCGCTTGAACTACCTTACCTCCACCACCTCCTTCTCTGCTTTTCCTCAGCTCTGCTTCTTCCCCCCCAAAGACACAGGCGGAGTCACAGGGAACACAAACAGAGGGAATCATCACGTATGACACTTGACATTGATGTGACTTACTTTTTGTCCTTTCATCCCACTGGTCCCCTCAGCACCTGGCTGACCCTGTGGGAGGAGGCCTTGGTTAATGACTCTCTAGCACAATGGCACTGTAAATGTCACTGCAGGAAAATACGTACAGGGTCTCCTCTCTCTCCTTTCTCCCCCTTTTCCACTGGGACTCCAGACTCAGCCTTCTCCCCCTGCGTGTGAACAGAGCAGATCATTGACAGTGACTGACAGCAAAGGCAGGGTAAAAATACAGACAGCTCAGAGAGTGAAACTTAGGCAAGGGCAGATGTTGAGAGTAAGTAATCTGAAAAACATACAGTACTGTCTCATCTCAGAATAAAATAGTTTGTAATTAGCTGGAAAAAAAGAAACACTGTGAGGATGTGGTGCTGTTGGTCTAGCAGGATAATGAAAAACTCAAGCCCCTGTTGCATTGCAGCACTTTTCCATGTTTCCATGTTAAAATCATTCCTCTGTCTGCCAATAGATGGCACTTTATGACTGCTGCTGAGCTATCCTTGGAGTATTTTTAATATGATTTTTTCCTGTCAGTTATATGGAGAATACTCTAAGTAAACATAACTGTAAAACAAATGTACTTGCACCTCGGTCAAGACACACAGTGAAGGAATTATTAAAAAGATTTGTGATAGAGCTCCAAGTTTTTTTACATATATTTTACACATGCAGGAGATTCATCATACTGTATGCATTTCCCACCTTCTTATTACCAGCTATTATTTTAGCTACATGGCAGACGTGTGGCAAATAATTAGCCAAATACATCTGGAGTAGGAGAAATGCATGGTTATACATCTACTGACACGCTTAATAAAGCTCACCTGTCGTGATATTTTTTCTTTTCCAAACAGTAACACAAATAACAGAGAACCTCCTCCCCCCCAAAAATGGATTGTTCATCAAAGACTATTGTTGTTTTGTATGACATGTGTGAAGATTTGTAGGGAAATGCTTCAGATACTCTGTGCTCAGACATTATGGAGCATCTGTTTAGCAATCTGAGAAGACAGAGAGACATCTGAGAAAGGTTGCAGCATATTTGCACACTCCTTAGTTGCGCCTGGACTCTAACAGACAATAACTGTCGTTCAGTTGCAGCCCTTCCCCCATTCCTTCGACTCGCTAACCACAGCCGCTGTGATACCGCTCATTTAATGAGATATAGTCATTGTTTCCTCGCCTAAATTATAAGCTGTTATTAAGTCAGTAGACTGCTGCCATGTATGAACAGATGGATTGTCCTATTAATATTTTAGGCAGGGAGGACGGACTAGTGGCAAAATTGACTTTGAGTGCTAATTGAATTCTGTACAGCTTTATCAACCGCATGGGAACCCATGATTTTCCCACCATAATCTTATCATAACCTTACCAACTACATCATTGTTGTCGTGCTATCAGTCAGAGGCCTTTTTCTTTACAAAGGCCGCTTATGATACAGTATGTGCCTTACAGTGGCTGCAAAGCATACACTATACTGTACACAGAAATTGTTTCCCATTGTTGAGGCAGTTTGCACTGAGTTATGACTGACATTCAATGTAAATCACATCTGATGGAAAGTTAGTATTAGCCCGTAAAAATGGTGTGCGCTGTATTCTGGCACAGACTCACGGCAAAATATTTCTGTCGTTATCATTGTTAGAGCTCCATGGAAGATCATTCAAAGTCAATTTATTGGTAGAGGGGTATGTAACAAGTTAATAAACCTTTCAAATGAGATTAACTGCAGCACGGCCAGTATTTATCCAGATTATCACTGTATTTACACAATGAGAAAGCCCGGCATGCATGGGACAGGGAGCTGGTCTGCCTGTGGAAGTCTGTGGGTGATATGTTGACTTTGAGGCACCTCAAGTCATCAAACTACAATTAAGCCTGTCTGCATCCCTCTCCGTCTCTCCATCAATATCTGCAGTGTTCTGTCAGAGCCCGTTTGAGGCTGTCAGTGGGAGATACAGTTATGGAGACGTGATTCATGAGAACACCGTCTTCCCGGTACATCATTCACTGCGCAGACCCTTTTTTTTTTCACTTTAAAACATTCACACCGCTGAGTGAGTGAGAGAGGGGGGGCTCGGCTCACACAGATGTTACACAAGCTGCAGTTTAGTAGAACCTGCGTCTGTTTTGTCCAAGCTAAAAAATGCACAAGGATGGCCACTGAGAAGTAGGGAGAATCCCTCATGCTGCTCAATTATTACTGCTCATGGAAACAGTTACTTTCCATTCCTCTCCATGGTGTGACGGTTTAGCTCCTCTTGCTTATCACGTTGTTTTGTGTAAATTCCTTTAAATGCATGGCTATACTCGTTTCATGTCAGCAGATTAAAATGTGAAGCGATTCTCTGGGACAAGAGAATTTTCTTGTCATCCACAGTAAGCATGAATCTATTATGAAAAAGCAAAGATGTGTCCTTAATGCAAGGGCATGACTGATTCATGGCAAGGGCAAGGCTGGCATGCACATTTAATGTCGGCATTACAGCATTGAAACAATGCTTCTCAGCACAGTATCTCTAACAGACATCATCATGAGTCAATGGTCTTAAAATTAATGCTTTAATCATATTCTTTAATCATAATGCAACCTTTAATCTAATCTCAAATGGCTAGCTTTTGGTCTCCTGCAGGCTTTATCACCTGGAGATGCTACTCTGCCTTTCATCATTCTGAATTGAGTTTAATGCTGTACGTTAGAGTGAGCCTACAGGTTTACTTTTTCAAAAACTTGTCAACTTTAACACACACTGTTTTACAATAATTATTTGTTACTACTAGATGTCTTTTTCTTCACAGTGTCTAGACTGTTCAGTCATTTATTTAACTAAAGACCTATGAACGTGAAGCAGCAATTGCAGAAATAATGCTGAACCCACAATCTCATAGCTATTTTCCCTTTTGCCAAGTGAAGGTTTGAGTTTTACGGCTTCATTTTATGATATCAGACTGATTCAAGTGAGATAATAAAGCTGCAACTCAGCAGCCAATTACAGAAAACTCATGAAAACTTACTAACTAACCTCTGTTTGTCTTTTTATTCTTAAGTTTGACTTACGAGGACATGGTAATACTGTGCCATTTTTCATCCAAGTGAAACCACTATCCACTGTGCCTCCACCTAAGGTATACCTACTGCAATCCCATTTGTTTTGAGGTATAATAAGTGTGTCCTCATACAGACAACTTTCTTTTTCAAGGTTGGCCAGCTGACACTTCTCCTTCCTCTGGGCAGAGGGAGCAGGAGGAATTCTGCGGCCTGAGCTGACACCCCAGCGAACGACGCACCTATACATCAAATGAACAGCTGCGGTCAAGAGGTTGTCCACTACACAATAGCTTTCACTCTCTGCATGATCACAAGTGGGCCACTGGAGGCCTGGTGGGTGGTGGGTGGGTGCTGGGGGGGGGGTTGGCTTTGTGAAGGAAACAGGTAGCAACAGAGACAGTGGGAGGCCTGGTAGAGGTCCATGTCTGAGAGTTTTTTTACACCGCATATCTCATGTGCCTCTGGTGAGCTACAGCACCCCTGGGCTTCATGAAAATGATTGCAGACCCTTTTTGCAAAAGCACTGTACGTAATGGCCATCTGTCTGTTTGGAGTGTGAGCACTGAGTCATGCTGTGCTGCGCTGCGGGAGGTGCAGGGCGGGAACAGCTATTTAACTTGCACAGTAGATAGACTACAATTGACTGAAAGGTGCCATTTCATGCGATGGAGATCTGCTCCTGAATACAAACGCAAAAATGTCAGTCAAGGACATTGGTCTGGTCACACATGTGTCTGCCTTGCCCGGGCTGGCTTCCTGGGACAACTAGTTACATACGGCACATCTTTATACAGACAACACAGTGCAGATGATAAAACTCCTCACCTATTTGGAGGACTGCTACAATGAACACTGCTCAGTCATCTTGACAATTCACCCTTGCTGGAAGTGCAGGTAGGGGCCAGTTTATCAAACAGGGAGACAGCTCAAATCTACTTTAAATGCCACATGTCAGTACTTTGTTTTGTGATGAATAATGCTTTGAGTGATACCTTGACACTTGCTCCTTCGGACGTTCCTGGGGGACCCTGCAATTACAAGCAACGAAACAGTCTTTTCACACAGAGGAAGGATAAAGGGATTTCATGCAACAAAAATACTCTTATATGAACACTCGTGAACAGTGCATTTGTTATTTATTTTTCATCAGCACTCTTTAACCATCAAAAGCCTTCACTAACCCTTATCTAAACCGCCTCGTTTAGCTGGAAAATATTCCTATTACCGCAAAGGCGTGTTGTATTACATTTCCTAACCTTTGCACTAATGTTAGCTCTCATAAATTCGTGGCTGCCCCCCAGCAGTCTATAGATTATCTTTGAGTGTATCTTTGTTGTGTGCCTTTCACAGACTCTCCTGTTGTCGTGCAATGCTAATTTGACTTTGAAATATATCCGCTGCCCCCTCAACTGCACGGCACTGTCCTGCTGCCAATGGACAAGAGAGAGCGATGCCCTGGTGTGTGTTTTGAATAGATGATTTTGCCCCTGAGATCTACCTCAGCAAAACAGGTGACTCATAAATGCCAATACCAGGGGATGGAGGCAAAGCTGGCACATGCTAAGGGTATCATCAGGACATTGCCATTTAGAAATGTCACACCTTCTCCATCCTGCCTTTCTTTTGTCCTACGACTTTGTGTCCTACAATTTTATGAGTTATTAAGGAGGCAGGGGATTCTTTGAGTCATGCGGGAGAGGTTTAACAATGAGTAGCTCAATTATACTAAAGATAATTGAACCTATTGAGCATAACGGTGATAGAAGCAGAACAGAATCTTTCTGGATATCTGGATGAAATAAAATAAGACAAACCCTATGTCCTGATCAAGAGTGTAATCAGGGCAATAGTGCATGAAAATAATTGGACACCCAAAGCATTGGTGCTACACGATGCCTAAACACTCCTGTTTGTCCTGACATCAGAGCAGTTAAGAGTCTGACAAGCTGTCTCCTTTAACGCATCGTGGTGTCTGTGCCCTTTAGTGTGTGGGTCACTACACAAACACACAAACAGTGTCTGGGATTGGTTTGGACGCCTGAGGAGAAGACCATAATTCAAGGAGTCAACGGGCCTTACAGGCACACTTGTCCTACTCATCAATACAAGCATTCTCAAAGTGCTACCTTAATATACCCCTTGTGGTTTCGTGCTAATAATATAGCCCGCTTGCAGCAGAATGGGTGAAGATTCTGAACAGATCAATACAGCCTAAGCATGGAATTAATGCACAAATCTTTACAACGTGAAAAGCGTGATTGCCCTTTTTAAGCTGGATTTTGTATTGCATGTCTGCTGTGCTGACTGACTGTTTGATTTAATATATTTTTATAGTTATATAGCCAGGTCTCAATTGAAAAAGACAATTTCAGGTGAATTTTTGGTCAAATAAAGTTAAATCAAACTTCATTTTGAATGGTAGAAATGTGAGAAAATAATGTGCGGTCTGAGCAAAATCTTCAGTGTTTGTCTTTGGTTTTATTTACAGTTGTCTATAAATGATATTCATTATGGTTGAGATGGATACATAAAAGTAAATGATACAGTATGTCTAGTTGTTTTTATACAGTGGTACTGCGGATTTTGAAGGAGTTCATCTCTTCACCTCAAATCAAAAAGGTGAGTGTGTTTCTGTGTTACTGTATATCACTTACAGGCAGGCCCCTGGGTCCAGGCTCCCCAGCCTTTCCTCTCCGTCCCTAAGGAAGGCACAAAAAAAAAAGACGAGTGAGCAAAGATGCAACAACAGGTGTGACTGGGCATACATGCTGCCAGCAATTAAGGCTAGACAGCAACTCCTGTCGCAGTCTCTAATTTGCTTTTAATTAACAACAAGAAAACAGCTTAATTGCTGCACCCTGTGTGGCCCACTAGTCTTTGTTCCCTCTTCTGGTTTACTGCCTCCTTTCCAGCTGTGTGAGTCCCTCGGTGTATCAATCAACCCAAGGAGCAGATACAGCAGCAAACAGGCCAAGCCAGCCAGTGCTGTCCAGCATTGCAAAACGAGGTCAGAAGGAAGCGACCATTTTGAGCCATTTTGCTTGTTCAAGGCTTAGGGGATTTTTTTTTTTTTTAAACATTTTGTGAATTGCAAAACGCCTTAGTGCTTGAAAGTCTGGGAGTCTTGAAAAGCTGACATCTTAATGAGATGTAATGCTATCTGAACCAAACCAAAGTTGGTATAATTTACATCAAGAGGGTTTATGTCCTCGTGAGAAAAGAGGATAAAGCCCTGTGGATATCCTTACAGCTATCCTATAAACTGGCAGAGCATCACTGGCTCTGTGTTATAAGGAGTGCCTGGAATTAGCTGGCTTTCACACACACAAGACGGATGTAAAATCAACTCAATTAGGAGATGGTAATACTCTGGCCAATACCAATTCACTGTACAGCAGTGTAATCAACGGCACAAGTATGAGACAATGCAGATATCTGTATTACGGCTAAATATGATTACCTCTTTCTAATAGGAGTTTCATCATCTGACACAATTGCTACATTGAAACACTGCATCTCTCTCTTACTGTACGAGTCAGCATGGGTGACACAAAAACGCTTCTTTCCCCCACTGAGTTAGTGGTGGTGCAGATCAGTGGAGAGGGAAGGATCACTGGCTGCTGAAAGAAAAGTAGAGAATCACAAAGCAACGCCCCCAATTCTTCCCTCTGACACTCCATGTGCGCAGACTTTGATTAACTGGGTCGAATTTGACATGTACGTTCGCCTGCAACAAAGACAAAGGAAGGAACTTCACTGAGAGCTATTGCTTTTAATCATCTGTTTGCATGTGCACTCATGCTTGTATGGCGTGTGTGTTTCTCTGTTTGTGGCCCACAGATTACAGGATTATGAACACAGGAGAAGCCAAGGTGTAGTACAGTAAATATTAACCTTATTAATGACACAGTGGAACCAGTATGTGCCTGCTCTTGGGAATTGTGCGCTTTCCTCTCTCCCTGCTGTTTGATGAACACAGCCTTGGCCAGCGACTTTTGATCATCTGTGTTAATGTACCTCTATGGAGGCTGGGTGCGCTTTAATGTGAGCACGAATGAGCGCTACGTCGAGAAGAGCTGGAAGATGTCGAAATGCGTTGACATGTAGGAACAGCACCTTTAAGCCTTAAAATCCTTTGCCTCAAATGACTGACATTATATTGCGTTGAAAAAACCTCTTTGAAATGTAATTGAGTTTGATTACCTTTGTGGCACGAAAACAGCAGCCAGAGTGGCAGCCAAAGTATTCAACGAGAGCTCATGCACCAGGGCGCTATAAGTAGATTCAAAACACATCACTTTTGTGTAAAAGGTCTATTTCTCACAAACAAAGACAGCGTTCCGGTGAGGGTGGATGCTGTTATTTTTTCTCTTTTCACTGATAATGAATAGGCTGACACTGAATCAGTGCTACGTTTGCAAAAAGATCAGACTGTTTGTTCTAGCCTTAGCCCCCGCCGCTGCCCTTTCTCCCCTGAACTCGACAACAAAAGCAGATAACAGATAAGTAATTTAGCTAATGAATATTTCATACGCTATTATTCCACGCAGGTCATGAATTATGCAGTTTTCAAAATTGTTTCCCCACATTTGCCCTTAAATCTCTTTTAACACCAAAGTGCATACTAATTTTATGTCCATGTATTTGCATATTATCATCAAAATAAATAGTGGTACTCTAGATCTCAGTTTTCAGCAAATAAAGTCAGAGCAACTAAAAGGCGATCTGGGGTTAACTTCATATTATCAAACTTAGGCCTGAAGCTTACAGTACTTGCACAGTCACCTACAAGTTATAAAATGGTTCTTAATAAGGTTCCATGTATTTTGCTTCGGGCTTTATTTCCATTTCCTACTGTTTCAAAAAATATGATAACTCTGTCGTACATTCTGCTCATGCTAACATTTTTTAATCTTGGATTACTGCCTTTATTACACTGGATTTATAATCAGTTTATTAGGCACAGTACACCCACGTAAAACTGATACATTGTAATACAACGGCCCTGCTGCAGTATAAATCCTTTATGATGAATATAATGTTCAGTTTTTGTTGAAACCGATGTAGAGAGGTGCTGATTCAACTTTATGGTCCTTTGGAGGCTGTAGTTTGTGTTGCTGAATTGTATTGCGTTGTACTAAGAGGTGTTTTTAATTATTCTACCATCATCTCATTGACATAAACGGGGTGGACAAATCTCTCAGTATTAGCTATGTGCGGCTGAGTTGGCTGAGTGCAGGTACACTTGGTTGGGGGAGTCTATGTTAGAAGCCCATGTCTGAGTATTTCTTCTTTGATAACATATTCACTCAATATTATTAACACCAACAGCTCAGACAATCATTTTCACAATAAAGCAATCCATTAAAAAGACTCCACCAGGTGACCTTGGGGTTAGACTGACACTTTGTAGTCCAGAGGACCTCTGGTTAGCACGCCATCCCCAGCAAATCTGTGCACAGTGACAAGAAATAATTAGTCCGGAGCACAGCTGTCATCACCGTTTGCACTCGGTTGACTCTCCAAACTGAAACACCTGCCAGTGACACGGCGAGATAACTGCCTCTGAAGGGACATACTGGCTCTGGAATATTGAGATAATCAAGATGCCTGCAACCACGTAGTGCCCATGAGCAGACAAATGCCAGTTAGCACAAGTGTGTGAAGTGTTTCAGAGTATTAACTCAGGTTTTCTAAGTTTAATTCTGTGTTAATGCCATTTCAATGATTTGATCAATTCTAAATGTCATGTTTGGACCTCGTGAACTTTTGTAAAAGTGTAACTAAAGGGATATTTAAAGTGAGGTCATTTTATAATCATGTTCAGTCATGTTAGAGATTTTTTCTTCAGTTACTTTAAAAACAGTGTTGGTTTGTTGTCACGGCACAGAACAATAAATACTTATTTGTATTACCTAAACTAAACTAAAAAGAATATTTACAGTTTCACCTCAGAGAGCAGTGAGGATACATTCAGCATGTTGGTGTTATTGTCAACAGTACAAGCATTCAAATCATAATGATGATGGTTTTCTAGTTTAAGCGTATGTTTATCCAAACAGCTCTTTTCCCACATCCCAAGCAGATTCCAGGAATTCTGGACTTGATACAGAGCTTTATTGTAGTTTTGTCTTATTGTTTTTTTTCTCCACTGTTTTTCTAGTGACGAAGGTAGACACAACAGCAGAAGACAGACAAGTGTCAGAGGTGAAATGCAGTCCAAAGCAGTCTCTAGGCAACAAGGATGAACAGGAAACTGAAACTGAGGATTTCAACTTCAAATAAAAGAAAGCAAGAAAAGAAAAGAAATGTGAGACAATGTGGAAAAACATGAGAAATGTGAGACAACAAAACAAAAAAAAATGTTTTCCTTGATGTACAAGGATTTTAGCAAGAGCGAAAGAGCAGCCTGCAGTTGGACTTGGACCATTAGTTACATGGCTATTTTGCTCTGCTTTTTTCAAGTCACTTTTAAACTCAACACCACCCATGTATGCCAGAAAGAATGCCATAGTAAAAGATGTCAACATGATGATAATTATAACTTGAATTATAACAGATTGACAAGCCCACGAGAGCAGCCAGCAGTGTCTGTGAATCTTTTCATTCAGCTAAGCCAACCTTAACTTTCTCATTTCCTTTTCTGTTTCTCCATCTCTCATTTATCTCCCCCTTTGTGTATAATATCATAATTCTATTACTCTCATCTCATCCCTCTCTCTAGTTTCTCTTGTCATCTCTCCTTCCTTCTACTGTCTCCTGTCACTCGCCCCGTTTCTCCCTCACCCAACTTCCAGCGCCTGTTGGATCACCCTGGCAATCTCTGTTGCTATGCAACGCTCAGTGTCCTATAAATTTGACAACATCCTAGTGCTTGATTATTATTTGAGCGCTGCAGTGTGAAGCCCTCCTTCAGGTCATTGCAGTAGATTAGAGGGAGGGAGAGATAGAGGAAGGCAAGGAAGGAAATGAGGGATGAGAGGGAGGGAGGGAGGTGGAGAAAGATGAAGGGATTGTGGAGGAGAGGAGAGGAGAGAGAGTCGGAGAGAAAGATGAACTAGCTTCTCTAGTAAATGAAAGATGGGCTGGCAAGACCAAACACATATTCACAAGCACTATTCATCTGTTCCACTCTAAGAACCTGCAAGCCATAGAGCAGAAGTGTGAAAAGCACTCCACATTAACTACTAATTCAATAATGCTGCTAGTAAAGCTGGAGTGAGTACACATTTGAGCTGGGTTAAGGAGGAGGCCTCAGTAGACTGACAGCATATTTTGAACTTCTGACTTAATCCACATGGATTCCAGCCTCGACTGGCGTCAACACTGCTATGAGTTGTAAAGTGTAAAAGTAAAGCACAGACATGGGGCCCAGCTCAGTCCTGCAACACAAGCCCCAATCTGAGAGCAAAGTCAACAGCGACAGTGACACAGCAGAGGCACTCGTTTATGATGACTCCATAATCCTTATCCCAAATGTCAACATGTTCTCTGAGACGTCCATGTCCGACTACCCATACTCGGATAACACAGTGGTATAAAATGGTGACGCATTTTTAGCAATAAAGCAGATATACCATCAAAAAGCCACATAATCCACCTGACAAACGCCCCTGTCAAGAGGGGTCAATAGATAAGCTGGAGGAGCCTTCTGAAATGCACCGCAGGACCCAACTCAAACCTGACACACAGCACAGAGGGACAAAATGATGGGCAATTTTTTCCTTTCATATGCAGGGATAGCTATCAGTAGGTAAATCAATTTGAACTCATTTTAACATTTGAAGTTTTATCGGATTTCAAACACAATATCTCATCTTTGATTTTTGCTAATTTGCCTCTCTATCTCAAAACGATAAAAGGCCACCAGAGCTTTTTCCCAAAAGCGAAAAAAGAAAAATCATTTTTTCCTATTTATCTTCATTCTCTACTAAATTATAAATCCATTCTGTTTTTAATTTGACACCCAAATTTAAACTGTTATGCATTTGTAGGAACCACAATATGACCATTTTAGTGAGGTTTTGGCCTTGAAGGTTATTATTCATTCATCTACCAAAGCGTCACTTTTCACCAAATGTAGCCCGGTTTCACCCCAGATACCTACGCTAGATGACTTTTGACCGACTTACCACCAGAAATCTTTGGTATAGTGCTTTTCTTTCCTCTGCCTGTCTCACGCGTGACACAGAAGTTTAATGTCCCAAAGGGGAAACTATCTGACATTACCAAGCCAAGTTGGTCTGCGACAATGTTATGTAGCTCATGGGAGAGATGACCTTTTCTTGACTGAAAAAAATCACATGCCACTCCCACTCTTTCTGCCTGAGCTGAGTCTCGTCTCCCTCTGGGGACATGTACTCAGGCCACCTGAGCCTTTTGTCCAACTGCTGTACTGCGTTTAACTGGAACTGACTATGTAGCTTATAAGCAGCAGCTGTATTTGCTTGGTAAACAAATGTGTGCAAAACAGTGAAGATGATAAACCCTCATAATATCCTCATGTCGTTTAACAATTCACAAAACAAAGAGTGGGTGGTTTGGAGTTTTCTGTTATTGTTGTCTGTGTGCAAGGTGTTCTAGCAGTACAGTGAGGGGCCAAAGAAGAAAAAAAAAAACATCCTTCAACACCAGTGCTGAAAGGATGATTTGGCCACAGACTGTCAAAAAATACACATCAAATACAAATGGACATCCAGAAGTGTGAACTTGTGTAGTCACACTCAAAAAAGACAAAAACACAGACAGACAAATGTGCACATGCTGCATACACAAACAAACGCAAGTAAGAGAAAGTTTGCCACAACACAGTCTGTCACAACATTTATTCCCAACTGAAAAGGTTTGTCTGCTCCTGGCCTGTGAAAGATGGGGGAAAGAGACTGAGACATTACAACCAGATGCATTTGATCCCCTCAGTCCTCCGGTCAAACCTAGAGTCCCTTGGGAACATTTATTGTATCCAGATTCAAACAAGATGCAGACAATTGCTCACACTGCCAGCAAAAGCTAATTTATTTTGTAATTAATTCTGAAATGTCATCATTTCCCCTTTGCAAATATTTTCTGATTTCCCATTTAAAAATTTGAACCATAAGAATCAGCAAGACTGGGAAAAAACAGCATAAAGTATGCACAAAGGATCTTGAAAATACCAGCATTTCTGCAGCAACCTCTTAAACCTCTTTCACTATGTTTACTCAACTACAGTATGTGTCTAATTATCAAGTAATACGTTGGGAATAAATATGAACATTATACTCCAAAGTTTCTTAAAAGGTCTCAAAAGTTGTTTTTACAGTTTATTTGTTCATTGTGATTCTCTACTTTATAAGAAAATAACTATCTAATAGGCACGTTCTCAGCTTAACCTACATTAGTCATATTTTCTCACATGTACACTACGTAAGTCCAGCTGCTTTAAGGCGTTAGCCTCAAAATATCAGCTGAGTATCAGCTGGAGAAGGGGACAAATATTCAGTGACTTCGTAACAACTATGCAGCTCCATATGCTGCAGTTGACAGAATTCTCACCAAACCAATTTTCACTGTGTCAAATCAGCTATCAACGCTTCTGAGGTAAATATCGATTATACCGCTTGCTTGAAATGTCACAAAACACACTGCCGAGACCGCAGCCTCACCTGCTTCTGATTAGGGATCCAATTAGAGACAGACAGTGCAAATTCCTTACTTCTGACTGCCCCCGCTGGATGCCATCTTAGGACACTGCACAAGCTCAGAAAATGCCTGGGCACTGGCGCTTGCAGAGATCCCTTGCACTTGGTAAAAGCCTCAATAAAATAGGATTTGTTCCAGTTGTTTACTGAGGGTTAAGAGGAGCGGCCGGGGCAGGAAGAGAACGGCAAAGCCGACAGCTGCCTGGCAGGGGCTCAAATGCAGCTTAGCATTTTTCACCATTCTGACTGGCACACAATGCTCTCTTTAACTCCCAGCCATCTAAATATTCAGGGACGTATAAAGAGATGGCTGACACTGCAGCCGACTTAAGACACAGCTCAGCTGGCCAAGATTGCACCTATAGTCTCTTGGCTAAAGCTTTCCATGAAGGCTTTCCTCACAGAGTCTCAATCATAGATCCCATGTGACTAAATGGTGATTTGTGCATGTGCCACTAGATGGCAAACTAGCTTCATCACAAATTTTGTTCATGGCAGGGGACAGAGCCAGTGAGGCGACTGTAAGCTCTCTATGAGAGAGGATAGATGTCCTCAATGCATGAATGTATGATGTGTGTTGGGTAACATTCCTAATTAGGCAGTCTGGCAATTAGGCACTGAATACCGTAAAGGAGATTTTTCTGTAGAGGGGCTTACAACGAGGAGAGAAGAAGGAAATAGACGAGAGCAAGAAGCTGCATGAGAGTGAGAGAGAGTGACAATAATTTTCATACCGCATTATGCCTCTTTTCAACTGCCACACAATACAAAGTGACACAGGTGGCATTACAAGGGTACCCAGTCATACAACGCAGCATATCATTGGGTAAAATCCATTATAGAGCTATTTCAGCACACATCAAAATCTCACTACCACACAGTATGCAAACACTAGAGGCAAAGGCAAACACGGGATATGCAGACAGTGGATGTCTATGGAATCTAAGCCAAGGCAGTCCCAAGGGAGCCTCAGAACAGCTCTTTACAACAGCCACGTCTCTACCGCGTCTTCAGCGATGAGTTTTAAGAGCTCATTGACTTTAACAACTCCTAAGGAGAGGAAAGAGGGCTGATGATATTATCTGAATTTGCATTTTTATGTGGTGAAGATGATAAATCTATATTAAACTATGAGCTCAATTCCCACCTATCAGCTGAGTGTCTGTGCAGTGTTTCCATGCAAGCTGGGTGCCTATTGCACTGGCTCCTCACTAGGCCGGCATCGTCTCTTGAATGTTCTCATCTCCTAATGGATGCTGTTATTAGTCTTGGCTCTTAGAAATTTCACAGTCTCATCTGGACTTTTGGCCGTATTATTCATCCAGAGCAGATTGCTCCCGTCTTATGTTTACAGATCCAGAGTGTTTCATTAATGCATTATCCAACAAGTGAATAGCAGAGGCTGAAAATCTACTTTGAATAAACCCTGGTTCATTTTACAAACCAAATATTTGAGGCCAGAGAGAATACACTGTGCAAAGATCCACAGGGCGCTCACTCCGGGCACTGTAGCCCTTGGCGAGTCTTATGCTTCATATCACTCACCACGCATAACAGATTACACTAAGGTCCCACACACTACCATCTGTATAATATCAGGCCACTGTAAATGCGCTGCTCCCTGGCATGCCATTAAAGTGGACACAGATGAATGTATCTAAATTGGTCGCGGGCAGGATGAGAGTGTGAAGAATCAGAATATGGATGGCAGGCTGTAACAGGGTGCTGTAAGTGATGCAGCCTCCCACCACCGCGCCTCTGTGTTCTGCAGTGTTCATGGCTACATCTCCTCCCCGTCCAGCCTCCTTCCCCCTGCACTCTGAGCTCTCTGTGTCCTCCTCCCTCCCCTCGGCCGAGGAAACGGCAGACATAGATAGAGCTTACCAGGGGCATGCTTCAATTCGAGCATCCTGGATCCAAAATGCCCTTTTAAAGGTATTTACGTTCTCAGCGTTTCTCAAACTCTGTCTCCTCCTTAAGCTGACCTAAATGCCAGGAGAGTGTCTTTGTATATTACTAGACTGTTTGGAGCCAGAGAAACCCCATTGTTTGGATGACTGAAGCCACGGTGTGGACCACGATACCTAGAACAGTCACAGGGGCCAGTCACCTCCTGTCCACTGACATAACTCAATGAGTCGAGTGAATTCAGTTCAGCCGACCCTATCTGACACACGACACTCCATTAGTGTCGCTATGACCTGGCAGACATTGAAACAACATTTGAAAATGTTGGAGAGGTATTAGACACAGGCCAAGGGGATGCCAGGCCCTGATGAATTCTGACACTGGAGCGGCAGGGACGCGTATAATGCTCGCAGTGTCCCTGCTGTGTGGTGCAGCTCTGTCTTCTGAGAAAGTCGTGAGGTTGTAGATGTGTGAATGAGGGCCATGCTCTGGCCGACTATAGCCAGCCTATCTAATGCTCAGAGGATGTGTTGACCTAAATTACCCCTTGTTGAACGTCAGCTTTTTACACGTACACACACACACACACACACACACACACATCAACTTACAGATGCACACAAACATACACCGGCAGTGACTATAAAAGCCAGTGAACAATGTGCAATCAAAGTGGCCCTCTCAAAGTCTTGCCCCCTGTATTCGTCCCTGTAATTAATTGGCCAATTAATGTGTGTTTATTCTGGACACCCATGGATGTAGTCATACTGGGGCTCTCTGGGAAAGACGAGAGTCAGACAGATAAATCAAAGCTCTGTGCATCTGTCCTTGCATGTGCCAAACACTTCCCCCTGTAACCCTCCTCTTTCCCAACTGGGCCCAAATGTGAGACCTTTTCATAGCCAATCAGGTCAAATCTTTGTTTCATCCTCCCTCCCAATGCACTTGACATTGACAAGATTAATTGCCTTGTGCACTGGGCAAACGTGTTACCTCCTGGTGTAATACAGGTGTCAAAAGCGTGGCTCTCTGGATTTTCTCAATATGAATTTGGACAGAGAGAGAGAGAAGAATAACCTATTCCATTTTGTTCAACAAAGGGTTAACGAATCCTCCCCCTGCCTGTAAAATCGCACAGGGTGTAAATCTTGCCATAAAATCTCAGCTGTGAGCCCTGCTGACCTGTAAATTCTTCTCTCCGTGTTACTCTGCCATTGAGCTTCAACGGGTCGGGCCAAAACTGTAACTACATATCTACATCACGCTACCGTATTTAAGGACTGCTTTAAAGACACAGACCATAAATATGATCACCAACTGTGTCCCAATGGTTGAATATACAATTGCAGTTTTATAGGTGTTATGTGTGTAGTATGTTAAATTGAGTTACACTGACATAAATGTGAATGTGTGCATATGGGATGTACTGTATTTCGCTCCAGTTTGTAATTATTCTCAAATAGATTTCTAAAATGTACCATAAAACGAGTAAAGATATGCCAAATGTGTCAAGGAGACACATTCCCGCTAGGAAATGTAGCCGAACAATTACATTTAGCCAAGATTTATCATTTCTTTATCTTCAACATAAAATATATTCATGTGTATATAAAGATATCACAGTATATTAAACAGATCAAATCTGACTGGAGGCAGTTCAAAACACACCAAACCATCACACAAACTCAATAACAAATGTGAATCCAACACAGAGATGTAACTTATACACAGGCTCCTGTTAAGAAAGCCTAGTGGGAGAAATGAATTTACCATATCATTAAAGCCGTGTGCTGAGCTGGACCACAAAAAGAATGGCTCCAATCAAATAGCTGCTGTAATTTCATGCATTTACTGTATCACCCAAATCAGCGGCAGCCTCCCATGGAGAACTTCTGGCAGGAAGGCTGGTATTCTCACCAGGGACTCATTACTTAATAATCTCGCCCTGCAGGTGCTCTGGTAGAGGTCAACAGTCTGTTACAGTTGCATCGCTGTTCATGTCTGCCTCCACCTATGGAGCAGGAAACCGCTGCCAAATGTTCCAGTCCCCACAAACCGAACCATAACTCCTTCCCTATCACTGTCACTGCCTGCTTTGGTCTCTGCAGACACACGGACTGATCCAAATGAACCTGAGCCAAGTCCATCAGATATAATATGAATATTATATATACTGTGGTGGCTCAATTATCTCAAAACAACATTTGCTCAGTCCAGTAGAGGAGAGGCATCTAAATTCCAGTTACAGCATGCATTTGGCCTTCAGAGAATGGCATACTTTTTCGAAACAAATTAGGTTAAATGACAAAAGCTATTAACTGTGCAATGAGGATACATAGATTTAGTTTTAAAGCAGATGAATGTTACTAAATCCAATCTGACACTAATGTTTTGACCCCAGTGCACCTGCGTTATGCCATCCAATAGAGAGTACCAGTAGGATATTGGTGCCCTGTTAAAAGAATTCCTCGCTCCATGGCGATATCGTCCAAACACATGTATATATCTAAACACGGTCAAGTCAAGCACTCACACAAGTGCCCTGTGCTGAGAGAGAATGACCAACAGTTTGGTCTCTCCAACAGGAGAGAAAGTGACATAAGTGCAAGATCTGGTCTTGGGAGAAAACATCTGACGACTAGTTTAGCATCCAGTGGACACACGACCTTTGCAACATGTGTTAGCACAAGGGTGAAGGAGTAATATGGAGGAAAAATACGCCTGTGCCTTTGGTCAGGACTTATAGACAGCTGTCTCAGTCATTCAGCACAGGGCTTGAATGGAAAATGTAAACACCACTATCACTTCCAAAAGACAGCAATTACCTCTCTCTTCTTTGGAAATGTGGACCAGTCCAGTTGCCAAGCAAAGACAAGACAGATGATCTTTTCTACTGTTTTGACAGATTATATCCATGCCACTTTAAAGTGCCCAGGCAGCTGTTGTAGACGTTAGTTACATTGTTTCAAATTTTTGACACAAGTGAAGAACTGAACGTGTGTCTGCAGTACAATTACTGACGGGCATTGATCTGGGGCTGTGCTATCACATGACAGCTGACGAATGTGATTTGACAGCAGTTGAAGTTCTGAGATAAAGACTTGTATTATTTTACAAATAGCCATCTCTTCCATATAACTGGAGGAGAGAAACTGTCTTCCTACTGTACTTGCTAACAAGTGAACATCATGTTTACACCAAAGTTGTTTCATTCAACTTCTGGCATAAGGAACACTAAGAAGTCTCATGACTTTACTGATATGTACTTGTGGGAAAATTAATAGTACACTAATATAAGGCTCCATGCTGCCGCATGTCCACCATCACAGGATACAAATGTATTAAAGCCTCTTTTCGAGGAGCCTTATGCGCCTGCATCTGTTACATAGAGCTATCTTTTATCATCACCATATCTCTGTGAAAAACATTAACATAAGGAATATCTTTGCAGTCTAATAACAATAGTTTAAAAGTGAACAACAGATGTAAGAACACAGTGACTTGGAAATGAATAATTAATGATTTGTCGGACACTGTAAATAGTGACCACTGCGTAAAGGCTGAGAGGGGGAGCTGATTCAGCATAGGAGGAATAACCTGTTAGTAAAATCAGAGTCCTCTTAGGGCTCCACGCTGTAATGTTTCTTCAACAGCCATCGATAGTCCGGGTATATTCTTTTATCTATGGGATTGATGTGGCATATCATGTTATTAGTGAGAAAATGATTCCTCCCAGATTAAAAGTCTCTCTTTAAATGGCTTTTCCCTCCACTAGGTCATCCTGTGTGACCTGGCTAGCAACGGTCTCCAGGCCTTTTCACCTTTATTGTGACTTTTGTTCTCTCTTATCTCCTTGAAATATGAGACAGGCATCTCATGTGGCACAGTGTCATCCACCCACATCCCCAGCTGAGGTACGCAGACGAATATTTCCATGAGAAACAGGAACCATTTTACAGAAGAGAGATACTAGACACAATCAGAAGGCAGTCAATTGAGAATGTCACCTCTTACCTGATGGTAAATTCTTTGCAGCATCAAAGATTACAGAAATCTCCTCACCTCATGCACAATAAAAGACACCTGCATGCTTATTACTGAGCTGCAACTTGCTAGCTACCAATCCATATAATTTACCAACTGTGCCAACTACTTGACTCTCTAAGCAAAATAACTAAATAAATAACCAACTAACTAGATTTAAATAAATAAATAAATGAATGAATAAATCAGTAAGAGGATCTACACTGCATAATTCATTTGAAGAGAACACAGACAGAGCAGTTGTGCTGTTCTGCTTCCTCTAGGGCTTGCTGGAGTTTCATCATCTCTGCACTAGCACCGCTATGTCTAATAAGAACAAACACTGCGCAGCACATCTGTCAGACATGTGCATCCTTGACACAGTAGAGGCCCTCAGCTGATTAACAAGGATTTCAAATGCTTTGCATTCACATTAGTTGCATTCTGCAAAATGCATCAAAGAAAATAGAGCACTGTTTATCAATAGAAAAAATCTATGTATAGAGAAAACCTATTTAAAGTACTTATGCAATGGTCCCAAAACATTTAATTAGAACAAATGCCTGCCCATTATGTATAACAACATCACATAGCCTCCACAGCACACCAAGGGAATCAACATGGCATTTGTCAGTGACTTATATTTAGCAAGGACTTATTTTTCTATACAGGTACATTTATACAGCTAATAAGGCTTAATGTGGTGGATTAAAACTCCAAGACCCACCTTGTAATGGGGGATTTCTTAAGGTGATTATTTATTAATCCACAGGAACCTACTACTATAGAAGGGATGAACCCATGTCTGCACTGAACCCACTCACAACCCTGTGCCAGCTACCAAAGCAGAGTATGCTGGGAAGACTTGGCAGGACATGAATAAACCAAGCCTGCCGTGGCGTTCCTGTATATTTTGGCTTTAAGGAAGCAGTGTGCATTGACCGAGCGTAGGTTTTTTAGTCCTATTTTGAGCATGCAAAATTACGTCACTTGGTACTTTTGCAATGCTTTCTGCCACCAAATCTCACATCACTTCTGTATGCACACAAGACTTTATTATACAGTCCTCATATTTCTTGATGGGTGTCAGGCAGGGGCTTGTCTGCACTGCATGCTGTATGAGCATACCCAATACTTGGCTTACAAATGACTACACTGAAAACTCTGAAATTCCAAGGTTGTTCCCTTCAGCATGCAAGTCTTTTGCCTCCTTGACCTGCGTAGGACGGGGCCAGTCTACAATGACAACACAGAGCTTAGCACATCATTACAGCGCCTGATGAAAATTTTAGCACACCACAGTTAGCGAGGGGGACATATCCTTTTTACTGGTGCTCCCTATCTTCTTTTTTGATCTGCTGTAATGTGCCACTGAATCCCAAAGTCCTACTCTTTCCCTGCCATTCTGTGTCAATGCCATCCATAATAGATAAAACCAAGCCATTCACATTACTATTAATGGCAATGTGTAATGTGGGGGCAATACATTCCCATAAATTCCCAGACATGGTTGGACTGGCCCTTACCTCCACCCTGACAAACTGAACTAGTCATCCATCAAGGTAATAAGATAAAATCAAGATTCTGTGAATGTTAGACATGGGGTCACAGAAGGGGTTGGGTGACTGCCCTTGATATCCTCTCTTGCATATGTTGCTTTAAGCTTCAGAGAAGGATCAGTGCAAATGGCATCATTCCTCTTCTCCCCACTACAATGTCCTCCAGATCTCCTTGAAGTAAATCTAAATAGCTTAGAGTGGTTGTATTTTCCTCAACAATAAATTGAAGTAGACAGTGTGAAAGATGGTCTGGCTTGAATCTAAGGCCTTGTGAAAGCTTTCCACTCCCGGCTATCATATGAAGGTTGCGGAGTGGTCAGTCTACGTCAAGATATTCTGCATCATTTGTACAGCGACAATAGCTCTTAGTGAAACCAATAAGTTGCAAGCATGGACAAGAGTTGCTAATTGGGTGAGAGCCTCTTGCTGTATCAGCTGGCCACTAGCTAGCCCCTGATAATGATACATGTCCACCTTCCTAAAATAGGCTGTCAAACTGCAGAAACACAGGTTGGTCAACAACTCCAGGCCACATGTGACTCCTAGGGCTAAGAATAAGCAGAAACCTTAGCACATTAACAGTCACCATGAAGTCAGCCAGTCATCAAAGACAGGGTATTAATAGATCAGAACTGTGTCTTCAGCAACAACAACAGCAGAAAATCTGAAATGGCCAGTTTAAAGCCCTGTGGCAGTTTTACCTACAAAATCTTCAAAGAAATAACTAGTACAAGAAATATTATGGGTATATAGGAAACCAAGAAGCCACAACATCAAACGCAGAGTGACTTTCTATTTCCTCAAAACCAATTATGATTGAAAGATTTATAAAAAAAACTGTATTCCTGAAGAAAGGTGCACACCATAATTGATGCCTCTGACACTCAGTCCCTTTGACGCTCCATCCCTGCTTAAGTCAGGTTAGGTATAAAACAACACCTAACTAATGAGGTAGAGAGACAACAGCGTTGAAAAAAACATCTGCACCAGCCTCTGAGCGCACTTTTGTTGACTGTGAATACTTTTCCTGAAAATATATTCTGTTACTTCATGCATTGTGAGAAATGATCCATTGAGAAACAGAACTGATGATAGGTCATAAATTGTTAATGTTACTGGAACAAGTTTTGAGTTTGAATGTATTCACACACAGAAGGGTGGAATTCTTGAGATACTTGTGTCCAGATGTCTCGAGTATTGTGCATCATCTCGGCTATTGCTTAATCTGAAAAGAGCATTTGCCTGACCTACTTAAGGGTGCTCTACAGCTCAACCTGCTATATATTTGATATTTTGCTGCGGCTGAGCCAAATGTTTTCTTGCTGTTTTATGACCATTCTCGGCAAGACAAACAGGAATACTCAGTTGTCTGAAGAGCCTATTTTTGATCACGGTGTCACAGGCGAAGCTATTCACACCGAGTCAATTAAGCAGGACACAAAAGGACACTCTCTCCACCTGTCCTTGAATGCTGCCTTTCAGCTGTGATGTCAAGGAACAATAACATTCCTGCTGTTGGGCAATCTTCAGCCCACCATAATGTCATAATGTTCACCCATTACTAACACCAGAACACCATACATGAATTAAAAGTACGTAACCTCTAAACTATTCAAATGTAATCAACTGGAATTTTGTATATGTTCCCACATTAACTATGAGTTTTTATTTTACAGAGCTTTTAAAGATACTTTTGATTTAGACATTACATTACAAATCCTGACACTTGTATTCCTAACCACAGTTACTACAGACGAATAAATAAATGTGATGTAATGTTTCAGTTGATTCAGCCAATGGACTTCAATGGACATTGTCTCTATCCCAAATCAAGCTGGCCTCTTAGGAAACTGAATACTGTCCACTACAGTCACCCAGTGGGACTTAACCATGTGTGCTGCCAGTCATACTGTGAGTGTGTGTGACCCCTTGACCATGAAGCCCATTCATTAATTGTCATACAACAAGCCCACACCTCCCCTTCTCTCTCTCTGCAGGCCCACTGGAATCCCTTAGCCACAGATCATCTTCGCCTCCCCCAAAACACCAACAGCCACTCAGCTGCTGTTTGGCCTTTCCCCAGGCCAGGTCCTCTCAGTCAGTACAACCACTAGGCAGGCCACACAACTAGTGGACTGTTTCTGTTTACTCACCCTTTTGCCCTCTTTGCCTGCTTCCCCTGGCTGACCTGGCACCCCGGCCAATCCCTGGGGAAAGGACATGTATCATTGTGAATTGGGTGCTACATTCGGGAGCATTTGGCATTGCAGGAAGAGATTATCCTGTAAAAACTGATGCAAACAGATGTTTGTGCCACATGTTCTCAGCAGACCAGTGGATAACTAGTGGGCTTATTTGCACTGATAGGCAACACAGCATAGCTTAGTTAAAATTGCATAAATAGATAGAAGGGAGAATGTACAGCTGTAGTTTCTGTTCCTAATCATGAACAGTTTCTAGGTGACTTCTCCTTAATAGGCAATTTGCAGCCTCGGTTGATCAGCGCTTCATTCCATTATTCTACACAGGATCTTCATAAGAAACTATTAGCAAGTTAATCAACATATATACTGAGTCATGATTTTGTTTTGAAGCTCTCGTGTAAGGATATGCTTATGGTGCTTCAATAATTTGATGCTTGATTGCTTGAGAACATGTTATGCGCACTTTGTCCAACAAGAACAAAAAAAAAGATGACAATGAGATCCGATCTTTAAACGTGGGGATTCACTTGTTACCTTCTCTCCTTTGTCACCTCGAGGGCCCTGAATGTGGCAAATAAAGATGCATGTTTACAAGAAAACTAAAGCGCAATCTAAAGAATACAGAATGCTTAGATATTTTCAGTGAAAACAACATTAATTGAATAACAGTACCTGATCTCCTTTGAGACATTCTTTGTCAGCCTAGGATTGAAACAAACAATCATGTCAGTGAGGATGAAAATACGACTCACGAATGATTCATATCTGCTATAACAACACATGTTTGCCAGTTATAGGCGAGCAACACAATTGGTCATAAGGTAATTATTCTTGGCTGCGATGACCCGGAGAGAAGTTGGGGCATGACTATCACAACTCCCCAGTCACCCTGCTGGCCACTGTCAGGAAAGGGCAGACAGAGTCGTCTATCCACCAGGCCACAGAATGGACACAAGGCCACATACAACATCTCAGCTTTCAAACACAAGCCGAATAATTGGTTTCCTCTTTCAATTGGCATCCAAAAGTCAAACGCCGTTGACTTTTCTTGGAAACAGCTGCAGAAATGGACATTCACAACATATGTCTTTCGCGTTAGTCAGAGGCCTTATGCAAAGAACAAACAACAAAAGAAAAAAAAGTGTTTAACAAGGAAGCTGACAGCCCTACTATATTTGCAGCTGTATCTGTAAAAAAGAGTGACAGCTCTGACCTGTGACACCCTAAATAAAACATGCCTCAGTCTCCCTGCAGTGCTTTGGCTAATAAATCAATTATTCATGTACAACGGTACATCTTTGGTTGGCTTGTGAGCACAGAGTTTTGACCTTGGGTAACAAGCAATACAATGCAAATCCACTTGCAGCAAGTCCACACTACTTTAATAACTTCCTCCCAACATTTTCTGCTCTCACCCACCAACCAATTTATTGGCATGATGTGAGAAAGTTTGCAAAAACGATTTTCACTAGTCAGGGAAAGATTATTATTTTGCTTGTCCTTATAAATGTAAAATTAGCATTAGAGAATAGCTAATAGATGGCGGCGGTGTTCCGTGGGTATCGTAAGCACTTTGGTGACATAAAAGGGGCAAGCCAGAAGCAGTGGGACACCGTTTTTGTATCACTCTAGTGCTGATTAAAACTGGCAGGCTGATCCCTTCATGATGTGTACATAATTAGCTAACCACCTGCAGTATGCCTTTAATCTCCAGTAGCCGTCAACTCCCTGGCTACAATGCATTGAGATTATGCGTGTTTGCATCTGTGCCCACACATTCACTATATGTGTTGATAGGTGACTATGCAAGCATCTGCAAGTACACACAGTATATCTCCTGCCTGCTGACATATGTACCTTCAATTTGTGTGTGCACTGGAATGAGTACATTTCTGGGTTATGTTCTCTGTCCTGTGGATTTTACAGGACCACAGGAAAAAAACACTAGTACAGCCAGTCCAATTATAAGATCGAAATACATAAAGCGTGGTGTAGTTCTTCCCGGGTGTCTGTAATGCAATAAGTCTGCAGAGACAGCCACCAACCCAATAAGTGCATGTCTCACCCATGTAGGATACAGCCAGCGACTACCTGTCAACCTCCACCCCCACCCCGAGGCTTGGGGCCCCATTCTTCTCTGCCTGGCTGCTCATCCCTATCCTTTTTGGCCCAAGTGAGGATGCCCACTGAGCCCTGTCTATCTGCTCCTTGTTTGACCCATTCCCAGGCGATGGTAATGTGACACAGAGACTGCTCACCTGAGTGCCTCACTTTCCATCTCTGCGGGCCAGACGCTTAACACTGTGTGTAGCGCCTGGTCAGCCAAAAGGCTGTGATATTTACAAAGCTCAGTCCACCCGTTTCAGGTCACACCCCCACGAGTACATTTCAACATTTCTAGCTCCTTTAAATGTCCTCACATATACAGACAGCATGATGAGATGTAAATGAAACAGTGTGAACTTACAGGCAGCCCCGGAGTTCCAGGCAGACCCACATCACCCTGTGAAGGAAGATAATCATTAGTGAAAACTCCTAAAACTTCAGTCAATAACATCTTTAACATACTGTGTGCAATGGGAATGGCTAAGGCTAAATCAATACAATATATTTTTGACTTTTAAACATCCAGCCCCAAAGGCCAGCCATCGTGTTTGTGATAAAAACTGAAGGTCAGGTAAAATAAGATTTATTATGCATAGCAGCAGTATTTCCACATATGCACTATGTGCTATAGAAGGTCATTAACTGGTATTTACAGTATGTCTTGAAATGAAGCCTGTCTGATGACTTTCACACAGTCAGACAACTGGCAGGTGGGCTGGTGCTATTAAATGTGACAGGCCTTAAAATAAACACAGCCGTACTATATCATGTAAAAGCTTTGCAGTATTAACAATGGACAGGTATGATAACATTGTTTGGTGACTGTGACATAAAGGCAGTCACAAAAAGTCATATAAGGAAAGAAGTAGATGTCTTTTGACACCAGCCTAACATAATGTAAGCAATGATCTCACATGCTTTTTACTGCCTTTCTTGTTTTTTGTCTTTTCAGATAAAACTCATGTATCACTGTCCAATATTTTTACGGTTCTCTCCCTTTTTCACCACAATCCCAATAGTACTTTATATAAAGCACTGAGTTGAGATCAGTGGACTTTACAGCTGGCAATACCCTTTTATCAGATGTGGATGAAAGACAAAAGGGGGCTTGTAGTTCATATCCATTTTGTTGTCTAAATGAATGTCACAGCTAAAATATGCCTGCTATGGGATATTCAGGGGACTCATTACTTCATGCTTCCAAATCTGCCTCCCTCTGTCAGTTTCAATACAAACAAACGTTCCCTCCACCCCCACCCCCACCCTCCCATCCGTAAAATACGATAAAATACCCTGTGATTCTCTGTTGTCTTCACAGAAACACACAGACCTCATTATAACTTCAAGGCTGGCAGACAGAGCATTGCACCTACAATTATGTGGTGAGTTCTTCCAAAAGACAACAACAACAACAACAACAAAAAAAGCCCCAATACGGGAAGAAAAATAAAAGAGCTGGAGATATGGCAACTAATTACAGGAAAACATTTCATCTCATACATGGAAAATAATCCCACTGTGGGATGAAAAGAAAAGAAAACTTTAAAAAGACCAATATTTTCTGCATCGCAACAAGAGTTAATCTAATTCATGTCAGTGATGTCTGTGAACAGACTATAAAAGGGGCTGCAATAAGAACAAGGTTTTGCATCAAACTCCTCCGCTGCACTTCCAGCTTGTCTTAAATCTCAGTCTTACGAAACCAGTCATAGCCTCCTGTACAGGACATACCTACGTAACTGTTGGATTCATAATGTTTGAGACCAAATGTCAAATATATTCTAAATCAAGAGTCCCTGTGAAAAGTACCTAAACAAGAAGGCAATAGTATGCAATCCACAGTTTTGCTGTAGGCTTTAGTCCCATAAAAAAAACTGTTTAGAGAGGGCAAGATAAAGGGATTTTGTTGAGTATGTCCATTACAAACAGCTATCCCTATGAATATACAAATACCCTGCAAATATAGCGAGTGGAACATTTTCTCTCAGCCGGGATAAAAGCTACTCTATATGACCATCAATAAGGTCTTGCTAAGTTATGATAGCAATAACAGTATTCTTTAGCTGGCCATGTTTGGAGTAGCAATCATAGCTGCACTTCAAACAGATGGGCAAACCCGTTATTGAGACTGGGATTACAGCTCATGAAAGTCAAGCAGATTCCCCGAAGTATCTATTTTCATTAAAAAAAAAAAGAAAAACGAAAACAATCATAGTGTAATTTTGTCCGGGCCCGCATGTATGGCAGACTCACTCACTTTGTATCCTTTGGGACCAACTGGACCAACTGGACCAACTGGCCCTGGGTCACCTTTCAGACCCTGGGAACAAAAAAATATACAATATATTGAAGTATATCCTTTTCAGTGAGAATGACGGATTAAAAAAAAAAAAAGAGCCAGCCATGTGTTACTTTATGTCAGTACGTTGACACTCGTTAGACAAGTATCTCATGCAGGTGTGAGATTCTCATGCCTGTCACAACCAGTCAATGAGCGAAGAGAAGATAATGTCAATCATTAGACGCTGCATGTACCAAATTGCGCTGAGAGATTCACAATCAGCTGGTTACACAGTGTCCACCCCTGACCCCTTTTCTGTTTTTCCTCGCTGCACTTGGGTTGAGCAAGGACTGTGATTGTCATTGCTTTTGCACCTTGAAGCAGAGGACCTGGGGGTGGAATTGAACTACGCAAGCTCCGGGCAAAGTCAAGCCTCTCAGTGGTGAAATGTGCTAGAAGAAGGACAGCTGAGATAAAGAGTGATAGCTGATGAATGAGGCTTGACACATATTGACAGGCTAAATTTGCAGCAAGCCTTGTTAGGTGTGACACATTTGGGCCAGTAGCAGCAACTCTTTGAAATAGGTTGGGGGGTGGGGGCAGGAAAGATGGGGAGTGTGAGCGGTCTGTAAAATGACTCAGAAATACAATAATTTGTCATGGTTAAATTTAGAGTTAGAAAGGCTATTAATAGTGAATTATATATCTGCAGAAGATGATTACCTACCTTTATCACATTAAGTCTGGCTCCACCAGAGACGTGACTAATTCATTGCCTATGCCCTGCAAGCCTCGTATTAAACACTACCATTCAGAAAACAGAAGCCACTGTAATACTGGTGTAAAATTATTGCCCCTATGGTAACACCAGCTAACACAGCTTGCCTATAAGTTGCATTTATAGTGACATGATTGTGACATGATTTTATCAGATTGTATCACTTGTATCACACCCTCAGCCCACGCATGCTGTCAATAATAGGGCAGCTGTCTAATAGCTGTACATGAGAGCCCAATTCTTTATTTAAATCGACAGCCTAACCACTTTACTGGGGCAATCTGACACAAGGGGATCCAGAAGCAGTTATTACCAGAGCTGAGGCACAAATGAAGGAGCATCAGAGTACACGGCTCATCTGATAACAAGGACGTAAACAACTTCAGGTTCTGTCGATTATGGAAGAGTGTTTGATTAATCTTGTGAGAATTTTGCCACCATTTTCGTAATGAGGACATTTTGTCTTATTGTTACGGTAAAAAGGTTCCTGCGATACAAATATGTTTTCTTAAAGTGATCCTTTACAGTCATTATGTGGTTTTCTCTTGTTATTTTGAGACTGGGGCCACAAGGCTGACACTTGCTCCCTTTTACAGCTTTGTGTTTTTGAGTTAAAGGCAAATATAAACACATTACACATTATTCACTTTAGCCATGTAGAATGACATACTTTAGCATCATCCATTCAATTACAAAGAATCAATAATGTCACACTGATATACCAACATATCCAGAAGACAGAACATCCGCCAACTTGGCAAAAAATTGGTTTAACTAAGCATAAAAGAATACAAAGAAGCCATGGTTTTGACAGTGTGATATACTACTAAGAGAATCAGAAATGAGGTATTCAGCTGTTCAGAACAGCGTCAAATCTGCATTATGCAAGTCCATAGTTTTCTAGGAGTATAGATACCTTTAAACTTTAAAAAAAGCCATACTTAATTTAAAATCTAAGGTAAAAATCTAGATCTAAGCTTAAATTACTGGGTTCTATATTATACTGGAGCTATTACCTGCTTAAAATAAAGCCCTGAAGCTACTATACGTACAGTTTGTGCATCCTAAAACAACATATTCTGCCTTGGACTGTCATATTTAAGTTGGAATTACTAAATAATACTATTACGATGTAGGGTTTTGTTATAAGGCATAAATATGTGAGGCAATGTTGTACATCACTGTTGCAAAATGAACTTCCCCTCCCCAGCATCCTCTCCTGCAGACTGCAGACACAAGACAATATGTTTACAGAGGAGTTGACAGGGAACTGCAATAATTCAAACTGAATAATGCAACTGGAATTGTGCAAGGTGGTGAGTTATTTTTCCCATGGCACATGTCCTTATCTGAAACCAAATTCAGGTCAGTCAGAAGCTCAGTCAATCAAAAACTCTCGCTCTCTCACCATATATTGAATCGCTCACCCTGTTTTACAGTCAAGCTAAGCTTTGCAACTGTTGCGGCTAATCTGTGTGCCACAAAAAAATGTTCTCCACTGGTAAATATTTTAATTACGACGGTCAGCAAAGCAGTTTTACATAAAAGATATGGAATTTATCAAGTTTGCCAAATGCTAACAATGCACTCTCACTCTCAACTAATGCTGAGCGATGATCACTTTTTTCACGCGTGCTTGTGGTTGTTCATTTAGTACGTCAAAAGATACTTTGGCTGAGAGAAAAAAAGGATTTTTGATAAAAACTTGGCTCGACTGTGTGACTATTCAGATAATTCCAGGACTGCAGTATTATCAGTGACAGGACCTGTGGAACTGCACAGCATCTGGACGTGTCTATAGTAATATACATGATAGCAAGCAGAGCAATTAAAAGTGAGCCCTCACTTTTTTTGGCCGAGGTTTTTGGCAGTCTTGCAAATTTTGCATTAAATCTTACTCAGGCACACACAAAATGAACATACACAATTAACCAGTTTTCACTCTAATTGTCTGATTTTCCTCCAGCCGTTTCTTTCCACCATGCTTTGTGAATAAATTCAGAGTTGGTACTTTGAATATATTCACTATACTTTTTGGTATTTAGTACTAGGGCACAAACAATTGCTTGTCAAAATAAAGACTACATATCAAAGTTAAAGTCAAACGTTTTATACTCAAAAAGCTTTTATGGAATCATTTTTGAGAAAGAAAAAAAGAGAAAGACAATGTTATGCTGTTTTAATAATATACCGTGTTAATTAACTTGCAATTATCTGTTCCTCGCATGAAAGAAAAAGGTTTTGGTTTATTCAACTATCCGCTTTAGGAGAGCAGAAATTCAAGATAATAAACAAACACTGTATTTAATAAAAGGTTTGCCCCAAAGCCCTGAGCAAAAATGAACTATTTTTTGCTAAAACTTACTGGTTGTCACTGCTGAAAATGCTGTACTAAATTGTGCGGTCAAGTGTTACCTGCCAATTTTACACACTTGTCACTGTGTAAAGTTGTGCCAGAACACTCTCTCATCCTGTTTCTCTCCCTCCTCAAAGTCTCCACCTATAGAGACTTTTAAAACAGTTAATGTTGATCAAGCGAAATTAAGTCTTAGAAATGATACAGACTTTTTGTTATCAGTTAAATAATAGCAAAACTAAATCTACATTAGTTGAAGTAGACAGTAGAGTCGAAAGGAAAAAGATATAACTATGTCAAATTACCAGTCTAGCCTGGTTAAACAAGCACGAACTGATGAAGCCTCTTGGATGAGAGGTGAAACGTCTTCACAGACAAAACCAAAAATCCAGTTGNNATTCAATTTTCCTTGAGATAACTATGACCTGGATGAATGAGAATATTCACAGGCTTAACTATGTCAAATATCACCATATTTTGAACTATGCCATTGAAAACAATGACATGGAAGACTATATACACTGCTTTGAGACTACCATCCATGTATCCACACATGCAACAGATGCACATTTTATAAAACTTTTTTCAAAAACTAGGCAATACTTGTTATATACCGAAGGATAGGATAATCTTAAAGTCAAAAAGAAAGGATTCTAAATGGCTAAATGTAGTTGTTAGCAAAGCAGTAACTCAGACGTTGATCTAAACTACGCTGTTTTAAGTAGTCTCAACTGACCAACACTAAATTATTCTATTATGATGTATGTTGATGATTGTCAAGAAGGTCCCATCTCTGAAGTAGGAAACATCTAATGACCCCTTCAGGGAAAACGTGTATTTTCTTTCTTTTTTTTTCTCATCACACTACCTTCCACACCATAGCCTAGTTTAGCCCTTCTGTCTAATGGACTCAGCCATGAGCCCATAGGCCCAATTCAGGCACACAGTGACATGGAGGCAGATGTAGACTACGGGGGCTGGATATATTGTTAGCTTTTGTCACGAGCTGTGGGCTTTGTTGCATTTACAGGGAAGGATGAAGGAGAGAGAAGGGGCTGGGAATAGGCTGGGAATAGGCTGGTGCTGGCTGTGCGGCTGTCGTTCCTGCAGCACGAGGTCAGAACACTGTGGGGAGCTGTGTACACTTGCCTGCTAATTACACACACCACTGTGTCTCGTCACTCCTGCAGCGGTGGGGCCACAAGACAATCTGGCAACTCCCCAGCCCAAGACAACTAAAGCAAGCAAATAAACAGAGCCAGAGAAGCGGGGCTGTACAAATGCAGCCTAATTACGTTTACTTATACCTTTTACCGACCAGAGCTGCTGCAGGTCAGTGCCCTTGACTGACAAGAGGTAGAATGATTGCAAGTTTTAGTTACTGTGCACAATTTAATCATCACAAACTGGGTTTGGCCTGTTGGGGAGAGGCTAAATTAAAATTGTAGATGTATTAAGTATTCAGAACATTCTGGTGGGGAAATGTTGTAATACTGAATGACAGGCTTTTAAAGCTCTGTGGAACAGGATCTCTAAGTAACATAGATATCTTGAGTGCCGGCCTACAAATGCCAGGGAGGTTACAGCAGGAAATGCCTTTTGTGACTTTCCATTTGCTCAGCGATACACCACCACATACAGCATGGCATAAGACTAATCACATTGACATTGAGTGCTAGAAAAGATAGCTTATTAGCGTGTTTACTACACTCTATGAATACATATAGTTTACCAAGGTAACCTAAACAAAGGGCCACTGTGTGAAGATATCAGACTACAGTACACTAGTGCAGCGAATATCATGTTCTATCAGTGTTGCTTGACTCCTTTTTCTATGACACTTCACTCTTCAACTGAACATCATGTATCCACAAATGTAACTTGGATTACCCACGAGATAACACGGTGTGCATTCCTTCTGTCCCATAGGACGTGTATCTGCGAAACGACACCAGATCACATGCTCATACGTAGAATTCTGGCTTCTCAGGTGTCCACTCGAGCCTTAAATAACATACTAGCTTTAAAAATGGAATATGAGCTAATTGCGGTAAAGGGACAGATCGGGTAATGGAGGCTGGGTGTCACAGTAAATAGGTTAACTGAAATCATCAAGCAAGTGTATTTGCGCAACATAAAGGTTATTAATTTGTTTACAATCAAATATAGTTGCCTGGCTCCCAATTTCCTGCTTTTCCATCCTTTAAATAAATACAAGGAGCATCGGAACCACATTTTACTAAAGTTAAAGTTGAATTACATGTTTTGATGGGAGCATTTAAAGACACAGAGTAATATTCAATTCAATAGCTGAGCTTTTTCTCAATATCGAAGCAACTGGGACTAAATCAAACTGAACCAAACCACCACTTGACGACAGATAGAACTGTATCTAGCAGTACCATTATATTACATATTAATTATGTATATAACCACATGATCCACCTTTGCAGCTCTTAGTTTTACAGACCTAAATGAAACATGCAATAGCCAAAAAGTCTGTGCGATATCTACATTACAGACCTAGAACATCTGCAGTCTGGGCCCTGCAAATAATGTCTTTTGGACTTTTAAGTCTCTTACAACTGATTACTATAGGTGATTAACTGGTTAAGAACAGGCAGCCTTATTTAGTCGATGAGGCTCAACTTCATCCACTCACTTAGGGAGGCACTGGGGATACTGGTTTTAACCCATTAATCCTGTACTGTTCTATGCTCACTGATGAGACATGGGGCTGGGTTACTTCATATCTTTTATTCCAGTGTCTTGCCTTCATATTAATCTAAATCAAATACAAGGGTTAGGTCAAGTAATCAAATAAATCACAGAAAACAGCACAACTGCGGAAAAGACTAATAATGAACATCCCATCACAGCTTGATTTATGCTGTAATTTCATGGGTAGGGAGGCTGTGTTAGATCTCAGATTTTCTTGGTTCGCACAGAATTTCCAGAAGGACGCATAAAGATAAATGTAATGTATTTTAATTGTGATAAACGGCTGAAACTTGTGTTGGGATTATTTGTTAAAAACCCACTAAGGGTAGAAATGACAAGTTCTGTTTAATCTCTTCGCTTAAAAGCAGCTACAAACCACATGTTTATATTACCAATTAGTCACATAACTACTTGTATGTGAAAGGAGTTCCTCGTAGTGATAAACCAACAGAGGATATCACCCTACTCTGTAGTTCCCCTCAGCTCTACTCAACGTTTTAGAGTCTATCAGTTCATTGTTTTGATTTTATGGCCCACAGCTTTACTGTTCTGGTTAACTCTCACTGTTCTCACAAGATACTGCCAGTTTGAAGCATATCTTTTTCACTTTTGATTTAGCCAGACCGGCTGTTTTTGTGCTAAGATAGGCTAAACACGAGCCTCCCAGAGCCTTCCATCATTATCCACAGTGGGTTTCTGCAATGCTGGACAAACAAGCCCGCTAGAAGCACTGCTTCACAAACGCAGTCCCCATTTCTCAACTTTTCTTTGTTTGAAATCACTCCAGGAAGTGGGGCACAGTATAATAAATCCCTGGAGGGTCCGCTTGGTGAGCCATGTGAGCGTGACCAAAGAAAGCCCAACCGCCCACATGGGATGCATAAAGATCAAAAACAAGTCATCTCTCCTGCTACTCATCTAGGAAAACATATTCGTGTCCCAGACCTGTCCCTGTACTGGACACATAGAGGTGAAATTGATATTGAGCTTGTCATCTGACTGTGGGTTTAATGGCATAAAATCCCAAAATGTTGGAGGGTTCCTTTAACTGCACATAAATGAATGAATGAATAGATGAATGAATAACTTTGATTGGTGGCAGGACAGTGGTGAAAAATGTAATTGTCAGTTTCCATATTTCTAATTACTGACTGAATACTGAAATAAGAATGATAATCTAATTCCTGGTGACAACGTTTCAGACAGAGCACCACTAATGATGCCTCCCACACACACATACAGAGCAGAGGGGAGCAGACTCTTGGTCCAATGCTGCCAACTTAGCAACTCACTACACTTTTCAGGCAACCCCCTGGTGACGTTATACCCTAAAAATCCCAAAACTTCTCATGACCACGAACACAATGTTATGCTCTAAGTATATTTTAGGCCTCTCCCTCCCCAAACACGGCTAGACTCAATGCACTGATATGCAAATGACATCAACTGGTGACTTCTAGAAAGGTTTTGAGCAGCTGCCTTTCTTGGAAAAGGGTTATCGACACTGTCTCAGTCTCTCCATGGTGAGCAAGCTTCCAGCTGTTTCCAGTTTCTGTACCACTGGTATCCAGTCAACTGCAGCCTAGGATGAACCAGGGAGTGAAGGAAGAAGGGCTGCTCTCAAGCTCTGTCACTCTTTCCTCTTGATTGCTGCAGCAGCAAGTAGCAATCAATGAAAAAAACAACATACAAAGTCTGATCCGAGGAATCACGCAAGTCAGTCTTTGATGTGGATGGAGTTAATTTCCACTTAGGTGGTCTCGCTCTCCTTGAAATTTCTATGTAAATAAACTTGATCATGTCATTCATATGCAAATATGCACATGACGTCAACTGGCTTTTCAAGCTGCCAATAGCTACTTACCTTGGAACAAAGCGAGCTTATAACCTGCCAATTCTTTTTTTTCCCTCCAGCTTGAATTTTACTTGGATTACGGCACAATTACATTTGTCCGCGGTAACCTTCTTAGGTTAATTCGGGGAAATACGGATGACTGAGGGAAAGCAAGTAGGAACAACTACAAAACATATCCTGTCCGAGCTGATCCTTCCTAGCTGACCAGCTTCTCTATTCTCTTTAATGAAGAAAGCAACAGCAGGCTGCCTTTCTTTCCTCATTGTCACCAGCAGCTGCACTATTAACGCAAAATAAGGATTATTTTTGTTGCAAAATGCATGCATAGATAGAATCACTAATTCTGCTAAAGTTCAGCCGGAGTATGCATTTTCATACGGCACTGTAGAGCAGCAGACTGTGTGCACTGATGAAAAATACATTTGTTCTTTGAAGGCATCAAGTAAATTATTTGAGTTTTGCGGAAAACTGCATTTCGATTTAACATTATGATTTAAAGGTTTGGTTATCCATTCTTCCTTTTATCAGTGGGACAATGCTCAACAAAGGACATACTTAATTTCGTCTTAATAATTTATTGTACTATATGCTAACAATTTTTCAAAATATTAACAGATTCTTCTATAAACTATGTGCTCTTGTAACTGTACTTTTAGTACATTTTTAAAGAGCTACCTTCCTACTCGTACCAAATCGTTTCCAAACCTCAGGTGCTTCTATCTCTAGTATACTGCAGCTCAATACTCTTTTGGCTTGACATACTTGTTTATCCCTGCTTTTCTTTCTTTATTTCTGATTTCTCCCTGACTTACTGTTAGAGCAGAGTGCACAGCCTGCAGGGAGGCTGATTTCTGTGGCAGCTGTTTGTCTACTCAAGGGCCCGATGGTGATGAAAAGAAGTCCCTTTATTAAGCTACTTTAAACTGACCATCTGCACAGCTACCATCTACTGAGATTGTGCCATTGTGGGCAAACAAATGCTGTACAACATAGAACATCCTTTGATTTAACTAACACGCTAAAGGAATGTGCACTAATTTGCTTGTGGCTAAGACGTCTTCACTAAGACCCAAGAAGAATAGTAATTTCTAATGCATTTAGTTAAAGAAGAAATAATCATTCAGCAGTACTTCTTGTTGTGGTTTATGTTACATCCATTAGTTTCATCACTGCAGCCGGATTTAAGAGCATGCAATAAAGTTTAACCTGAAATGACATGGAAGGGACTTACAGTAATTTGAGAAATTAGTTTAGTCCATTAGTATGCCAAGCCTATGGTAGCATACATATCAATTAATTTCACTGCAGAAGGACATTGCGGGTTGGAACACACTTAGATCTACTTCAGATATGACAGGCACCTGAAAACAGCCACACAGAAAACTGTGCTTCGCCCCTACCCCCAGGGCATCACACAGAAAATGAAAAGCCTATAAGAATTGATTCCCTGACGAAACTAGATCTGGCTGATGTGCTATGTATGGAATATATGTCTGCTGGAGATAGTAGTACTTACCTTCTCCCCATCGATTCCCTTTTGCCCTTCTGATCCAAGTTCCCCCTGCAATCACAAGATTGAAAGTTAAAAGGCAAAGAAAAGACCCTTGAAAAGTTCATACCTTAATCTTTATTTTCCCTCACTTTTACACGCGGTAGGTCTAAACAATTTGGCACAGTTCTTTAATGCCACGTTCCTGTTAAGCATGATGGGAATCAACCAGACACTCAGAAATTCCATTTTTAGTGTTTCATAGGTGATCAGATATTAATTACATGAGCTAAAGAATACATTCATCTACAGATACTTCTTCTAAATGTTTGTATACCTCTTTATATTCATATTTATAGGAACTCACTTAGTTATAGCAGTTTCAAGAAAACCTTTTATCCTCATCAACATGCAAATTTAAGCACCAAGGGACTCCACAATCTAATCACAGCACTGTACAGATGGACTGTGTGCAGCTGGTATGATATTTCTATCATGTATTGTTCTTGAGTTATTGTCGCTAGAAGAATGTATCTACACTCAGACAAATACTCAGATGCCACCAGGGCGACATTGTGTCCCGCATGCACTACAATGTGCCACGGTGGCAGGAGACAGAAAAGGAATCCTTTCTAAATGCAACCACCTATGTGAGTAAAACTGTGCTAAATTAGGGTGAGAGTATCTGCAACCTTTTGTCCTGTCCTCATTGCTGCAATAAAGTTAAATCTCAAACTCTAAAACTCACTCACAGCTCCTCCAAATCGAGCTTAGCAAGGAACCACAAACTTGTACCACACTGACACGGATACAAAAACACATTTGGGAACCAGATACCAAATTCCCAGCAATATTGTTTGCTTAGCGAGCTCGCTGCACCATTTCAGCTTGTGCAAAGTCTATAGCATGTATAAGATTATATGTTGTCAGGGAATAAGCTGTTGGAGGCTTATTTCCACAAATATAACATCCTAGTGGCTTATTTCCGCAAATATCTTCCTGATCGCGATTCTTCTCAAGCTACCCAGCCCCTGCTTTCCACACTCTGCCAAAAAATGTGTGAGATGTCTTGGAACTTGTTGGCTCTGTTATTAGAGTGTAACCTAGACAGTTTCATGACCTCAGCTTGCCCGTAAAGCTGAAGCAAACTGCCATATTATAGTGTCCAAGGGCAACCATATCATTACTCTTATGATATCGACAGCTGTATGAAATTGTTGTTCTCACAATATGGCTGAAAATGTGTGTGTCTTAGGTTTTATCCAAGGGCACCATTTGAGCCACGAGTGCCTTGTGCTATCTGTGCAGAACACATGTGTCCATGCATCTATAAATGTAAAAATGACTAGTGTAATATATAACATAAGGAAACACAGTGAGTGATTTGCACAGTAACCAGGTGTCGCGAAACATCTCTGGAACAGAAAAAGCTTTATTGATGAGGAATTGAGCTTAGGTATAAAATATCACAAAACATGGTACTGTGCATTAGCACCAACATCAATACTACTGTTGCTGCTCTTGATGTGGACTTTTCTTGTGTGCTGTTGTGTAACGAAACAGCTTTAGCCAGCTCCTGGACCTCATCTCAGAGAGCACATATGGAGAGAGCTGTGCCATTAAGTGCTATTCCATATTCCATGTATCAAGGTTCATCGGAAAATATGTCACCCCACAGTGAGCTCAACAACTTCAATGGATATACGTCCAGGATTAAGCCATCTTCCATATCCAGAAATGATTCTATTTACTGCTGATGCATAAACTGCTTCCACAACGATCTACAGCACAATTGATCACTTGAATGCAATAAAATACCTAGTGGATATACATTTTTTCTTGCTGTGTATTTTCTTAATTTTTCTAAGAATAGAATCACAATTATACACTCTCTCTTTCCAATACATGACAATACTACAGGACATTCTCACTTTAAGACATGGAAACAGCACCCACATACTGGCATTACAGTAAGTGGTGGTCCCTGGTGACTAGACACGCCCTCCCTCACTGAAGGAGATTGACACAGGCATCCAAGATGCCACATTTGATGGTCAACAATCTTCCTGATGACAATATCATAGAACGCAATAAGCGAGCAAAATAACAGTGATCCCAGTAAAATGTAATTTTACTGAGAGGATACAAAATCTGGCAATTTTCTCAGCTCTGCAGGACGGTAACAGCAACAGTGAATTACAAAACAAGCACTTAGCCTGTCATAAAGCTTCCATTAAAAGTATATGCATTTTTTTTCCCAATTCAAATGTCCGACTCCACAGCAATGTCTTGTCACTCCTGACCTCCACTACAACTACAAATGACCTCGAATACGCATAAAGTTATACAAGCCATTTGTTTTTCACTCAAACAGCGAAGCGCTTCGCTGAGAGGGCATTAATGAGACACTGAGGTTCACACTCGACACCCAGCCCCCTCTGCACAGACAGCCCGACCATCTAGTACAAGTTGCTGTTGTAGCGACAAGGACACGATCCCTTACTGGCGTCCCACCCAGGAATACTGCTAACTGCGTCCAATGGGGCGCCTGGCCAAACCAGCAGCACCGCTGCTTGGGACTGAACTTGTGTCTCTGTAGCGGTACCATTCAGCCGGCGCCAACCAGGCTCCCACTTGCTGGTTTAATTTGATTTTGAGATTGCTTTGTTTTTGCGTCGCTGTGATGGGGTCAACACAAAGCAAGCCAGTGATTCAATCCAATGATGTTAGAAAATCACCTCAGAGAGGGGCTGTGACAGATTCCATAAATCACTAAGCAAAAAGTGCCACCTGCTATTCACTGGATCTGAAAACCATGCTGTAAAAACAAACATTTATTTGAAACTACAACTAAATTCATTAGGGTAAAAAACATGAAGTTTCCAACTGAATTCATGTCATCACAGCTTTAAGTGCAAAGTAACACCATGGAATTTTGAGGGTAAGGTTTTTAAGTTGTTGTATCAGTGAGTAGCCTACCTTATGTCCTGGGTTTCCTGGAAGCCCGGCCTCCCCTGTGTCCCCCTGTGACGGAAACGAAACACAGAACAGTTAGTGAAAGGTCTCTCGTTCACACATTAGTGAATAGCTTTATGAAGGCTTGTCATTTCAGCGGCGAACTTGCTCCTACAGCTGTTCTACAAGTTCATGCTGACACAGTGGCTCAGCAGCTGCAGACCAGGATACAATTTCCCAACAACTGGAAAGCACAAATCTGAACCTTGTTAAGGTTCATTGTATTGTATTTTGATAATTGTATCATTTAAAAAAAAGAGGTCAGGAGCGGGCAAAAAAGGAAGAAAAGCTTGCTTGTCTCTGGGGTATAACTTTACAGGGCAGAATAGGACAAGACAGAATGGGAAATGAAAGGAAAGGGAACTAATTGTCCACAATATTGTTAAGAGAAAGAAGATGGAGGTAGATAGTTATTCAGCAAATTAAGCTAACACAGAACTTGCTGCAAGCTAAGAATCTAATTAAACATGATGCTCATTCACGGTCACATCTTCATTCCAAGCCCTGTTCGTGAGAACTCAATAAGCTTGTGTAAGAAGAACAAGAAAATGTAGCCAAACCTAATAACTAAGATAGCATCTCTATACCATGGGTTATGAACCCACTGTTCTAGTCATTATTCTAGAAAACATGCCTTTTATAAATACTTTCATTTGATCCATAAAAACACAGTTCTTTAGCGATGTGAACAATTGACTAGATATTAAGCATGTGGCATTAAGCACATGTAATAATTTCCATGAACTCAGCAGTTAGATTCACAGCTGCTGATGTCATTCATTTAGAACAGATAAACCTCCTATAAAATGTATATGGGAATGTGAGTATCTCACAGCGATTTCAATTTAGTCTTCCTTAATTTAAATGTTCTATTCAACCACTGACACAAAAGAAAAGCTAATAATATTTTAACACTGATGAAGAGAATAGGAACAATGGAGGGTTTTGACAGCTAATCAAAATTCTGTGTCAGCGCAATAATAAACTGTCTTGAATAAAATTCCTGGAATTATTCACTTTGGAGGTACAATGGGTATAAATTGAATTAGAGGGTACTAATTGAAAACACAAGCCATAAGGGCAGGAGAGTTGTAAATGGTGCAAAACAAATTAAGGGTATTGTAAAAGGAGAAGAAGTTTTAATTTCACCATTATGCCTGTGTTTTTTTTCTTTTGCGTGTACATGCAGGAGCTGTAAATCTAGTAATACCAGGGTTTATGTGCAAGGCCATAGAAAATGGATTTCCTTTCAAGTAAGCTGCATTCTTATAACCCAATCCTTATCTGTTTAATTTCCTGAGGGATTCTGGATTAATCATAGCAGTTTAATCCCTTTGCAGTGCATTAGAATCCTCCATCAAACTCCGACTGTAATGCGGGATAGTACTTTCTGTTGGAGTAACACAGCCAAAGTAATCCACACACACTTTCCCAAGAAACCCTCTGTGTAGGTCACGATGATTGGCCTGCAGTTCTCATTACGGGTGTTTTAAATGCTCTAAATTGCCCAGATGTCTTTGATTAATCTCTACAAAGTCAAGCTAAATTGCTAATAAGTATACTCTGACTATTTTTTAATCTTACACAGATTGAGATTCTCATGTTGGCAATTGAAAGTCTCATGAGCTTACCTTATTAACAGTATTTGCAATGACTTTGTTACCCCCTTTTAATGTATTGTAATGTAAATCTAAAAGAGTGCAGCACCGTTTAATAGTCACTGGAACTCCCTTAGAAATTTAGGGATCAATATGAATTAAATATGCTTTAACAGAAGTGCACCGCTCCCATAATTCACCCGACACATTAATGTGCAACAAGGTCAGAGTGAATAAGAGAAAAGCAATTACTACACACGATTGTGTCAAAGCATGACGTTTCTGATATACTGCACAGATGGCTCAAAATAAACAACTTTTTTTCTGCCGTTTTTCTCTCAGTGGTAGTGGCATATGAACATTTGCAAATCCCAAAAGACATGAGAAACATTTTCACTCGATGATCAGTGACATTTTGTTGTCTTCAAGTGTCTGCTACTCTTGCTCAGAATGATGATTCTGTTCCAGTTCACTTCACTTAAATTTTAGCTAATGCCAGTGAATGGCACACTGCATATACTGCTTTGATGCCATATCAGTTCCTGCAGTATTAAATCAAATCTATCTTAACTTTTAACCAAGATGATTTATTTCTAGTCATTTACTGGCGAAATAAAGCGTGTCACCAAACCTACTGCACCTCAGTCTATCAAATGCAGCGACTGTAGTTTGTGTGGACTAATTCAAATTCTAAATCAGGTAAATTAAATTATCTCAAAGCACCACTGTCAGTGGACTAATTGCTGGAGTGGCACTTGAGCTGCTGTGCCTGTGAAAGTATTGATTCCACTCATCATTTACCAAATGTCTCCCTGCCTGAGATTTAAGTCAAGATTTAACCTTAGATCGCACATGGTATTTTTCCACACTGAGAATGTCTTCACCTCTCATGCTGCAACAACAACTCATTACACTGTGCACATATAAGGAGATGAAGGAGATGAACAAGGGGATTAGGAGGAAAAGGAGGTTGAAATGAAGAAGATGATGAACCTCTCAAGACCCGATGTGGGAGGAGCACATGTGGAGGAGAAGGTCAGAAACTTACACCATAATCACATTGTCTTTACAGTAAAATACGTGTCAAGAATTGTTCATATTTACTTTAACATTTCATCATTTATGTAAAGAACGCTGTAGATGAAGCAAGAAAACCTAATGACTTCAGATTCAGCAAATTACCCTTTGATGCTACAACCTCGTTTAAAGTAAGTATATGTTCGTATCACTTGTTCATGCCATGTGACATCAGCAACTGAAATCTGCTTAGCCAAAAAATAATGTAATTATAATAATAACAGAAATATCTTCACTTAGATATGTCATATTTACTAAATGATTCAAAAATCACGGAGTAAAGTATCCAATTAAATCAAATGTTTAGAAAGATCTAGGTTTAGATTTGGTGGTATCAGTGAAATTTGTGATAACACACATAAAAGGTGGGGCTAATTAAAGCTGTGTGAGGTGTCTATCAGCCATAAAAGCAACTGATATCACGAGCCTTCATCAGAATTAAACATGGCATTCTACTTGAGTTAAGTTTCCACTGAGATTTATCAGTCTTCTGACAAACAACTCACATTTACCTGAACATACTATTAATCTAACATGGAACAACAGGTCCAATATCATCATCAAAATAAAAACATATGTTTAGTAAAAACAACAGTTTGGTGTTATCAGCTGATTGTGCCAGTTCACCACCATTAAACTAGAGGGCTTAGTCTTGAATGTGAAGTGCCTTAACTTCATTGATTTAGTGTTCAAGGCTGTAATAGGATTTGTTGTGAATTTTGTTGTTCGGTAAGTAAACAAATGGTGCCAAGTATTGATTTGTTGAAGACCTGAAATTAGATTTCAGGTGTTAACAGTATGAGTCACTGACTCAAAGCACAAGACATAGCCTGCAGGAATAATAATAAAAAAATGGAATGGCCTGTGCTCTTGAAAATCATGTTTAAATCATTGTTGAGTATTGTAACATAACAGCTCAGTAATCTACTACTTAGTACACTCTGAACATGCTTTTTTTGTACACAGGTGATCTTTGCAGATAAAGGATGTGTACTCTTTGGCTGTGCTCTTAGGCTTCGGTTCAAAACTAACTTGGGGAACACATACCGTAACTATTTGCAAAAGAACATGTTGTGGTACCTGCTATACATGCTGCCTTTTGTGAAATGTGAAACTGCCTGATGCATTCTTACCCACTGAATATAGTCATATCAATTAGCAGCAAGTAATTAATCACCAGCACCACCAACACACTCATGTGCACATATACACACACATTACAGCTTGAGAGCTGATCCCTGCTAGGTCAATTAAGAGTCATTAGAGGCCAATTATAATACATTCACAAATCTGATTAGTACAATCTGTTGCTATACACACACAGTTCTGAATATAATATTCTATATTCCTGACTACAAAATGCAAGAAAATGGGTTCCCACAAAGATCTATGACTGTTTTGAGTGTAGAGTTGTCACCTAACCATGCAAAATGATAAGAATAACAAGAACAAGAATAATAACTAACTATATACAGTATATACAGTATATATACACATACACACAAAGTACATACATATATATATATATACAGTATATGTATATACTGTATATATATATACACACACACATATATAAGATCTTTCTAGGAACAAAATGACACATGCTTATTATTCCCAATTTTTCACTGACATTATAATAATTGCCTGGAAACATGGCAGATAAATGCAAAACCTGAATGGCTGCCTTAACAATCTAGAAATTTCTAACATTTATGATTAATTTCACACTATTTAAGACAGAACAGTGACCTATAATGTCAAGCCGATCTTAAGTGTCCGGACTTAGTGGCTTAGTGGTGGCTGGTTGGTGCTGTTTACAGGATAAACGGCATTAAACACTATGTCACTTTAACAGTGGCAACAATTCACTCTGTAGACAGCACAAATACCCTTATTCCAAATTCCAGCGCTGGGCTCTCCAGGTATAATGATTTTACACCCACATGTATGTCGCTTTTGTGCCTTCCAGGAATGAGTGGTTTTCCGGAAACAAAAGTCTAGCAGTCATCCTGCATATCTTAATCCCACAGCCACATCATGGTAATTAGGACACTGACCCCAAAAGCCATCTGGTCTTATCAGGCATACAGTACCACCACCTGTTCATCCCTAAGAATTCCATTCATACCCGAACACATTCTCCCTTGGTTCTTTTTTTAACCTTGCACAGACAGCTAAAAGGGGATTTCATACTCCAAACGATGTGATTTGTCTAGGGAAAAATAACACTTTTTTTGTCTGGGTATTTGGTGGTTCGGTTATGTTTTTTGTGTTGTCCTCCAACCAACACAACACCCACAATTTTCAGTGGCTGGGCATTTACTATTTACAGATCCACCTGTCTATTGAGCTGTCATGGAGAAAGGATCATTCCTTTTTTGAACTGCCTATTTTTCTAGCGATTGGACAAATGTATGATTTCCCAGTTCACACACCTTGGGAGATTTGGGAGAAAATTCACCTTGTGAAGGTAATTGCATGGTAGAATCTCTGAAGGACCTTGACTGCTGAACATGAAACTTGTCAGACACTACAGTTTAGACATTTGCTTGCTGAGAGAGAGACGTATTCCTCCTCCTCTGACAATGCATCTATAGCAAAGTATAAATTTGTCCTACAGGGACTTGCTCTCTTTCTTGACATTTAGACCTTGCAACTGTCCTGGAGAATGGAAGAGAAAACCAATGGCCGTAGTTGAGAGTATCATTTGAGGACAAAAGTAAGGTTATTTACAACAAGGGACAAAGCACGGTGGCCCAGTGATAATACTCTGATGATTAAATCAATTTTTCTGCATTATGTATGACTTACAGTGAATTGTGGATGTTAAACGTGATGCTCACCACCTACTTAAATCTCAGCTGCAGTGAAAATATTGCATCTCTAACATTCACTTAACCCTGTATGTTTCCTTTTAAATAAATACCAAGAACAAATAAGTGCATATATCAACATACCTTGTCTCCTTTATCCCCTGTTTGTCCTGGCAGTCCAACTATACCTGGAAGACCAGCATCTCCCTGTGGACACAGAATACATTAGTAGGATTAAAAGATGTCTTGTAATCAAATAGAAAATGTGCCTATTGCTACTGGCTCTCTGTTTATCACAGACATTTATGAATTTATGAAAAAAGAGAGAACAGATCACTGGAAGTGAGACTATTTACTTTTCTAGTCCCAGGTGCAACTCATCTTCTTTATTCATAGGTTGTATGAATTTTGATGATGACATAACACCTGAAAGAAACTCTACATTCCTCATCTATTAGTTACTGTTGCCATAGTGATATATGGCAATGCATAGTGCATTTTGTATGAACATAAGACACCACATACAGTGCTCTGTACCTTTACAATATAGCACTTTGTATACGCTGTTATTCTATGGATGGATTCTATGGATGTTGCGTATACACGTACTTGACCCAAGAAGTAAGATGTTTTAACATGAAAAGAATTATTGATCGGTAAAGCAATGCAGCTTTTACAGAGTCAAAGTGTTCCTTGAAAATGTACAATCATTATTATTTGAGCCTATTGTAATTTGTAAAAATCAATTTCTATTGATAGAAATAGCAATGTCAGTACAGCAGAAACACTGTGTTCCAATCTAGGACCCCAAAATATTCATTTGGCTGTTTATGCAAAGTTGACTCTGTTTGTAACTTACAGGCAAAATTTTAAAATCATAAAAGGCTGGGTGTGTAATTGGACATCACCTTGGAGCTGTACCATCTGCTCCCTTCAAAGAGGGCTTGAAGCTTTCAGGTCTCAATTTGCATTTTAATCTAACATTAATATTTGCAGTTGAAAGAATCCTTTTGCATTTTCACAAATTTATAGCAGGGTGCAGATTTACTATGCTTGAACAGTTTGGGAGAATTATACCTGTGTTTACTAATACATTATGGCTATACTGCCTTTGGTTGACATCCAAAGAAAATACTTTTGGGTATAAATGTCCTTTAACTGGCTGTTTAGTGCCTATAAAGGATTGAGTGCATGCTGTGTAAATCAGTGCTGGCTCTGTTACAATAGACATTACACTTACTCAATTAGAGGCCCTTGTTGGGTGGAATTGATTGTACCTTTTCAGCTGGACAGTGACATCTGTCAATTGACTGTGAGGCCGGCTGAGACAGCATCTGGGGGAGCTGGGCTGTAACCAGGGGAGGGGAAGTCCCATTAAGTGTCTTCTTGGCTTCACACTGGATCAATACAGAAATTTCACCATTTAGACTCCATCCTTTGTTACGTTTGCTACATGGCAAAAAAACCCAACCCAAAATCCACTGTAATGCAGCACACTTAACCCAAGGTAACCTGGTTTTTAGGTGACATACATTTACGTCATGCTGCACTTAAGAAATATAAAATGGATACTGTGCAGTGAAACTTAGAAAGTACTAAAAAGACAGTGATAAGTCCTTCTCAAGGTTTTGACAATTCCCTGAGAGTAACTTTACACTGACATGACAGCATGCTTATGGAGACATGTAATGGTAAGGGGTCAAAGGTCATCTCTCCATTTGGAATCACTGTAACATTAGCTCTTATTGATCCTACGGTGATGGAAGATCTCTGTTATTAAGTTTCTATCTGGGGATGCATACCCTCATGGACGAGACAAAAACCTTGTTACACTTTCATTGTCTGATCACACTGCATAGGTTAAATTAAGTCATTCTTTATCCGAATTTTAATGGCAAACATATTATTGTATCTTCTCATGTTATTTCTTTAGTAGTGAAATGCATTATATATGATAAAGGACAGAAATGTTGTCATAAATTCTTACTATTCATTGCTTACACTTCATTTACAATAAACAGCAGGTGTTATTACAATGGTGAAACATCATAGCAACTTTACCTTTGGCTCCAATAGCTCACAGCAATTCTCCATTTCCGCCATATAAGGGTCACAGTAGATTAGAAATTGTTTCAGTTCAATCTGTGGGAAAAGAGCTCTCATTAAAGCGTCATTAAATAGTTCCATCATCACGTCATGATCCACTCTTCACTGGTCAAGACAGTACAATCTGTTCAACTGTCAGCTGTTCTAGCTTGAAGTTGTCCTAACAGTTCAAAAACATCACATCTAAACCTAAAATAAAAATTTAAGAAAAGGCTTCAACTACTGCAGCAGAACTTGAACCCTAGCATTTTTTCGGATTTACTGACTTACATCTTTACAAATCACGTGGACTAAAAAGTCAGCTGTTAATGCTACTTAAGCCAAGTTATACTCAGAAGCACTGGGTGACCAAATGCCATAGCTGGCCTAATGTTTTTTTAGCTCTTTGGGGCACCTCTGAGAGTGAGTGTAACACATATGACACAATAGAGGATTTCCAGCGATTAAGAAAATGTGCCCCTGAAGCATGTTTTAAATACCTTTTGGAAGCACTGGGAGTGCATTTCAAAGATTTCTGTGAAGATAGTAAGCTACTGATCGAAACTAAAATATGTTTTGACAAAGTCTGCGTGGGACATACGTCTACAGGCCGTCCATCCTCCACTCGTGTAGTGATGAGAGTGCGCCCACTAGGGTCAATGCTGTCCTTTTCATCAGTCAGCCTCCTTTCTATTAGCTTGCAGTCCATGTAAATGGAGACCATGTTGCTCTGAACAGAAATGCTCAGCTTGTGCCACTGGCGATCAAAGAGGGCATGTAGGTCACGGCTCTTAAATGTGTAGCGGAGAGCGCTCTTTAGTGGGCCCTGGAAAGAAAACTCCACCGTCTTCTTGCCACCATCAACCACAGCAGATACCTGAGGAAACAAAGACGAGTTAAAAAAACAGGGTTCTTATCGCAATGAAACATCCATCCCATCGTGTTTTAGCATATTTTAACATATCTGAAACTGATATGTGTTGTGAAAACATACAGTGGGGCCCACCTGACTGTCTCCCGACTGGTCGAATATCTGCCAAAGATACCAGCGGTCTTTTTTTGTGGTTCTTCTTACCCGGAAGATGGTGACCAGGGAGTATTCACTTGAAAGCCCATTTGGAAAAATTAATCTAAAAAAAAAAACATCATATAACACAGTCAGACTCTCATAGAATATAAATATCAAATCTATCATTAAAACATTATAAAAATGAAAGATAACCATGTCAAGTGTCATTTCTCAATATTGAATGCAAACTCTTTTAAAGCTTTCAGTGGCTGAACAATGAACCAGCCAATCAACTTCAATGATCAATAAAACATTTCAAGTCAGTCATTCGCATAAATAAATCTGACAAACTTGATTCCATTTAGCTTGATGAGTTTTATACTGGCTTCTCTGTCATTCAGATAATGAAAACATATAGAAATTGATCCAAATTCACAGAAGCCAATCTTTTACCTCACTGAGATACCATGTGCTACAGTTATAGGGTTATAGTTTGATGCAGCCATAGGTTTATGAGTATGACCTCGGCAGCTCTGTAAAGTCAAATAACAATTCTGTGTGTTCACAGCTGAAAATGTGTTCCAGCAGAAGCATAATATGCAGAGAAAACAGAGAATATATAGGGAAAACAACATCATATTTCAAGTCACACCCACTCTCATATGAGCATACAGCTTATTCAGTAACTCATCTCTCAGCCCACACCCCCACTCCCTTCCTAATTTTATACATTGCTTAAAAAGGACAACAAAACATTGTACCCTTCAAAATACTCTAACCCTAGCCCTAACTCCAGACTCAGATTAACAGTCAAAAGTGGAAGAGCATAAACATAATAAATCAAGATCAGCAAAAATAATAATAATGCAATGATAAGGTCATTGAGAAGGCAGAGCACAGCCTGGGGGAGGGAGAGAGAGAGTTTCTTCAGACAGGTTGGAAATTAGTTTTCACTTCAATATATCATCTCCTATTCTCTCAGAGCTTCATACCCTCTTCTATTGTGTCCCTTGAATTCTTTGAGATTTCGGTGTAAACGGTACATGACTAAAATGATAAATACACCGAGCTCAAGCTCTCGAAAAATCAAATGCCTCTTTGAGAGGCCAAGGACTGGTAAGGTTATTTGTTGCCCAAGGGCTAAAGGACTATTTCAGCCGCAAATCAATATGAAAAGTGGCAGGGCAATTTATAAAAATGAGGATTCATAAAATAAATTCAACACAGAATATTTCCATGCTGCACATGCAGTAACTGCTTGTACCGAATGTATTACACATTATTATGAGAGGCAGGGAATAACACAAAAGAAAAATGTAAAAGAGAACTCCAACAGCGTGTGCACTACACTGCAACTTATGGAACATAATAAATTTAAGCAGGTTTAATATAACTGAGATACTTTGCAAAGTACACTGCAGAGCTGTTTTCTGTTCGGGCCCCGCAGTTCACACCCTTCTTTGCAAAGTCTCCAACTAAGTCTGCTCTTATTTCAAAACACAGTCTGTCTACAGTGCGGCACACTTGACCTCTGAGGTCCCAGAGGGTTAAAGTTCTTGAACTCGTGTTGACTGCCATCTTTGGCTAAATGGCTAAACCCGGAGCTCGGTGTAGGTTGGTTTGAATACTGCTTTTCTGACTCTTTGGAGGCTACTCTGCATGTTAAAGTGAGTGATAATGAGTGAAGGAGAAGGATGTGCGTTCATTTTCCCTGCTCCCATGCCACAACGCCAAAACTTTTTACGATACACTGTATGTGATTCTGCCAACTCATTTATTTATAACTGATTTGCATTGGCAAATATGTTTTTGGAACAAACATATCTGCCTCCTGGATTACATTCAGTAGTCGTGTGACACTCGTACATTACAGGGTTGAATTCTACAACGTGAAGTAGTGGAGCCAGGTTCCAAACCAAATTACTGAAACAGCCACAACAGCAAGGAAGAGCAAAAAGATGTCTTCTTGGGTAACGTGTTTTAGACAAGAGTTACGTATAAGTAAGATAGTGCACATCTATAATAATAATCAGGAGAAGCACAAAAGATCACAGAGCAGCACCCTCGCTGCCACTAGAGCTATAATCAGAACTAATTCCATTTTTATAAGGAATGACCGTGTGCTTTCTGGAAACTGTCACCTCTCTTGGAAAATGTCTTTGAACATGCATACTGCTTGGCTGCCACTATGCCTTGTATAATCAGAGACAATGGTTTGACAGAATGTCACAGCAACACTACCGGTCTGGTAGAGAATCTCCCGGAAGCGGCTTTAGTGTCCTGGCTTGTAAGAAATCCTATCCAGAAGGATTCTTTCAAATGAGTCGGAGGAATCAGATTGCTGTAGCTGAAACAATCAAACCTCAAACGTTAGCATAGTTGGCTCACATCCCTATCGGTGGAACTCAATCCTCCGACAGATCAAAGTGGGCTCAACCATGTCGGTTTATACACTAAATGCATCATTCATGCTAGCAAGGACAATAACTTCCTCTCAGCATGAGTCCCCTTCCTGTTTAAATGTGGAAGTGCTGTGCTTGCCAGCATGATAGAAGACTGCCACTGATCAAGCCAAATCAACTGCACGCCTGTGATCTGGAAGAAGGATATTTTTGCCAGTGAAGAGACTTTATACAGCAAGTGTGCATCTGTGTAGCTGAGATGTGTAAGACTGCCATTTTATCATCAGTGTAAATAAGTGTTCCTCTGCACGCATACCTAATGGAGAGATAACACAGCAGTAGCAACAGGCCACCAATAAGAGACAAACATTTTCAGAAATGTGTGATCTGCCACCATGACTACATGCCGTAAAATTAATTTAGTTATTTGTTCCCTCCGATCAACATGGAATTGTTTTTACAAAATGTGAAATTGTTCATTGGTAGAAAATTACTGGCATGACAAAAATGCTGCATTAGACAAGTAGTCACGACATCTGCCTTGTTTTTATTTTGCTCAGTCTGCCCCTCTGTCCTTGCTTCCAGCCACTTCCCACTGCCCCCAGGCCTGCCATTCTCCATCCACCCATCAGATGCCCTAGACTTTCTCATGGGTCCCAGTCACCTGACCCCTACATCCACCTGCTCACCTGTTCCTCATTCCCCAATTAACCCCCATAGTATTTATACCAGCCCATTTCCACCTGCTCCTGGCCAGATTGTCAATGCTGCTTTGTGCCTTTGCTTCCCAGCCTCTTCAACCTGAACCCCAATCTGAACCTGTACCTGCCTGCACCTTTTATCTGCCCCGTTCCTGTTAACCTGTGGATTCTCGGCTACTTCTGTTTGAACTTGCTGCCTTTGCGTGCAAGCCTTTATATCATCATTTTACCATTCAAATCACGAAACTGTTCCTGCCTGCCTGGTTGTATTCATTTGGGTCCCTTTCCTTGCTGCCTTGTACACGCCCCGTGCCAGAAGGTACAATCCCTGGATGTGGATTTGGTAAGTACAGGTTAGTTAAAGCACTTCACACTGCTAGCATGTGTGAGGTTGTAGGCTAAAAGGCCAATGTTAACGTACAAAATATATTTCTAAACAAAAAAATGAAAAAATACAGGCAAGCACTTATAAACTGTATTTTCCAGAAGTAAGATGCTTTATAAGAGGGCTAGGAGCGGGACGGCTATACAGTATTGATTGCAGTAAGCCCGTATGATTAATTAGCTGACATGACAGTCACAAACCACTGAAGCCACAGATTGATAAACAAACACAAACCCTGGTGATTTGATACACTGAATCTCAGTCTCACTGGCTCCTTTGTATCTACATTTCAAATCTACAGCATCTTCAGCATGTACACATAATATGAACATAGCTTACTGTATCCTATTTAACATCTTAGTTGTTACTAGATGCTTTGATGATAGTCACATAAACCACATTATGAGACATTGTGGTCACAAAGGAAGTGTTAATTCCATTCCCATTTCAGAATGAGCAATAACTATTACATTAAAGGAAGATCGATAATGTCATGTTGTGCTGAGCGTCATACTGACAATTTTATTTGACTTGTCTTCATCTCTAAGACTAGAAAAGAACACACAGGCCTGAGAATTTCCTCAAGATACAGCTAACAAAAAGCAGAAAAAAGTCCAAATATGTATTAACGTATAAAGATGAGGGTGCATTCTACCTTTATACTTGGGTGTGTGTTTTGTTTTGCAAAACAAGAACTGTAATGTCAGTTAAAAAAAACTATGGTCCAATGAAGTAAAGAAAGGGAAAACACTCATTGATCTTGTTTTGCTAAACAGTTAAAGAAAGAAAAGTGCAGTATTGCAAACTCCACAAAGCCTGTACGTTTTTGAATTGCCTAAATATGTAGGAAAATGTGTAATGTGGCTAGTGAAGACGCACACAATTCTAAATGTACAGGTAGTGCATATAAATGTTACATAATCAGACATAAATATGAGACATGTAAGATGTAAAGAGGGCCAGGCCAAACATAGATACGCTTCTAAAGACAGACAGCGACTGCGACACTGTGCTTGAATACTGTATGGAAGCATGTTATGAATACACACAATACACAAGTGTTCCTGGAGCGTGTCAGCTCCGATCCGCACACCATAATGTGTAGTGTGCCAAGGAGCTGGCAGAACATTAGCCAGATCTAGAGAGTTGAGCATCTATTGCTGCATATCCTGCGAGTAAAGTGAGCAATGTTTTAGCGGCCGTGGCAGGGGCAGAGGGGCCTCCTGCTTCATGCAATTGCCCTCGCTTTACTTCCTCAGCTGACATGCAGTATCACCTGTCAAAGTACTTAGATAATTGGATATGAGAGGGATCGCAGTCTCGCCACTATAACCAATGACACTGTCAGCAGTGTCATTGAGAAGCAGCATCTTCTTGCGCTATGGGCCCAGACTGAGGGAAGGGCTGAAGTAAATGTATTTTCGGCCGGCTGACTGAACAGGGAAGGAGATCACAAATCACCTGGCTCAAAGATTCTTTCACCTAGCCAGAGAGAGAGTGGCAGTAAATGTTTACAGTTGCATGTCATGTAAAAATGCTAAAAATATCCTCCCCTCCCGAGAGAATGAAGTGTTCTCTTTCACTGTTGCAACATAAGGACACCTAACAATGAACAAAACATCAAAATGTATTTTTTTTAAATGCAAAACATCACTGTAAAGCCTTGGCAACCACTGAAGGTGCTAAATGTAAAAGTGCAATAGGCCTTTTATAAATATTATATCAGATTCAAATCCCCACGATATCATCATATCAGTACCAAGGTGAAGTCACAGAGCAGCCCCACCAGTTGACCAGGGGAATAAAGGTCTTCAGTAAATGGCACCTTAGTGTGTCATTTATGTAGTTATTTTAATATTCCTGTCTTATTATACGTGCTCAGACTTTTTTTTTCATTCCTTTATGTCCCACTTTTTGCCCTTAGGAGATTTCTAGAATAAACGCAATATATATTAATTCTGTTCAAATTATTCCCTGTCTAACAGCTCACCTCACAGCTTGCCCTTATTAGCCAAGGCAAATGGAACTATTGCTCTGAGCAGGGTATATCTGGGTTGCCTCAAGTCAACCCTTTCATGAAATCCAGTTATGACTATGCTGTTTTATTTCTTAGAATATCACCGGATCTGAAGGAAAGCAAGCTTAAATCCTCATCATGGTCTGCACAACAGAGATCTATCACATTTTAGCTATTTTTACAGTCTTGCGATATTTGAGTTATGAGAAATAATCAGGACTCCATATTCAGAGCCTGTACAAGAGGGAGCAAAATAGTAATAGCCTAGGTGTTAATCCAACTGAACACTGCAGTTTAATACTGTTCATAGTCTTGGCCACACATGAGTGACTGCATCTTATAGCATGCTTAAATTGTGGTTCAGTTCCATAGCAAGAGCAAGAGAGGTAGAAATGAAGCAGCATATAGGGAGATTATTTTCTGGGTCATGACTGGGATGCAGGCCGTCTGTCTGAGTTATCCTCAAATGTGGTCAGAGTACAACATCCGAACCCAGATGATGCATAAAATAAGCACACATGCTACTCACTTTGTTGGCTTAATGAGTGGACTGCTTCCCAAACGATATGATGGCAGGTCTTCTGTGACTGTTCCCTTTCGGAGAAGAAACTTTTCTGTGAGATCAAATCCTGTGAACAGGATCACAATGTGTCACTAGACTTAAACAAGCCAATGCGGACTTAACGTACAAAGCAATTGTGGTCGCTCAGAACATACCTGTGATTTCAAGGGGACGATCTAAAATATCAGAAAACCTGTGATCCTCCACACTCAGAGAGGGACATGAGCCATCTAGAGGAAAGCCACAAAGAAGTTGGTTGTACAGATGTTCATTTACGTTTTGGAACGGTTTTTGACTAGTCTTACAGAAAAGCAAATGATAAATTGAGTCATAAATTCATTTCCAATGTGCCTTTCCTTTCATTTTAAAAACACAACTTCTTTCAGAGAAATCCACATTAGAGCAGAAAATCAATTCACAGTTTTTTACATTAATCTTAAAAACTTTAGTTTAAACTTTAAAAATAACCAACAGAGACGAGACGCTGAGATGTAATTTAGAGGCAAGCCCAGCTCTGCTCTGCTTTAATGAAAATTAAATGGAGACTGACTTTATGAATACTGATAGTCCCATAATATTTTTTACAAGACTATAGTTTTGGTTCAAAACTCCCACATTCTCAGCCTTTTTCAAACAAATAAAGTGGATTCTCCAAATAATAGCATTGTAAAGGGTGGCTTACCATTGTTAATAATTCGTGAACCATAAATGTTTTGTAAAATATCTAAATCGAATCCAAATATATAATTTATATAGAAATGGCTATGCTTATCTTAACAACAGTGTGCATATGTTATCCTCTACACATGGATTTAAGATGTAATTCAAAGTTTTAATAAATAATTAAATAAGAACAAAAGCCTTTTAATCATAAAAGATTGAACACCTGTTTATCTATCTACTGTATCTGCAATATGTGTACCTGTCATTCTATCTGTTCTTTATCTCGACATTAATGAGGCATAATTAATTATATAGATAAAACGTTATGCGAAAACATATACGTTTTTCAAAATGGCAGCCCACTGTTGAAAGACATAAGTTGCTGTACAACAAACACACATACCTGTTCGTTCACTCACTGCCATTCCAAAAGTGCAAGGAATGGAATTTACAGTCCAAAGGAAAGCAGTCCATCTTAACAAGCAAATCATGGCTCTGACACTAGAGAGCAGTCCACTTGAAAACCTGGGTGCAAACAGAATAGTTTTTTATATTTTACAATTCAGTTCAATTCAATCTTGAACACATGCCTTACCCTGATCCTAATTAAATAGCTATCCGCGTGCGAGTGCCAACAAAGGCAGAACTAATAGACAGAACTGGATTCCTTCAGCTAGCCTAGCTCTGTCACAATCTGTGTCTGTGTGATCGCTAAGCAAACTAAAATGGATAAAACTATCTGGCTTTCACCGCATTCCATCAATTGTCTTCAAATCAGGTCTTTCTATTTTTAAAAACATCCAGTCATAAGATTAAGTGCAAGTTGTATTGATTCTCCTATTCTACGCCCCAACTCCCATGCCCACTCACATGTCCCTAAAGCCTTTGTGCATTTATGTAAAGTCACTCAACCTGCAGAATGCACTTCTGAGTCCATCATTCATTAGTTTCCACGAACACCTGCCATAGAGTGATGAATGGAGACGTCCATACTGCAGCTAAATCATTATACTCTAAGCTATGTTTATGTTAGGGTTTTGGTTGTTAACTAGCGAGCCAAGCTGCCTCTTGTTCTCCGCAGACAGTTTGTAATTCATTAGGCCTGCTTGTCACCACCACAAATTAGTTGTGGAACTGTGCCGACGCAGTTCAGAATACAATCTACAACAAGATAAAGACAACAAAATGTGGAGATATTGTGTCTGACAACAAGTTAACAAGTTTAAGCAGTTTTCATCATTATTTGACTTTCTCTGCAAGGTGATGTGATAATGTCCTTTTAATATCCTATCGCTGAGTGTTACAGTAGTCTACTCTCCTCCCAACATGAATTTATTTAATGTTCAGAATTAAGTTTACAGTACGAGTCGCAGAGCAATTATATGAGAAGATTGTTGGCTCCTCGAGCACTGTTTTGTTTTAGTCATAATGCCAAAGCCTTGATCTCTGTTTCTGTCGCGCTCTATTCACACTTTGTTGTGTTTTGATCTGTAAGCTGTCAGCAGCGTCTTGGTCTAGCACGACACATGCAAGGATCCAACCTGGAAACCTCCAGTTACAAGTAAATCATTTGACTATGCCGCCAAACCAAATCCTCTGCATTACTCTCATGCCATTGCAAAGAAGGCAAGAATTTTTTTCGGGTAAAGTCATCCTGGTAAGAGTCTGTTCCAAAGTAAAGTCAGTACAGTACACTCAATTTCCAACTAGTCCAACTCAAACAAAACACTTTCAGCAGCTTCTGGATTGCTTTGCCTGCAGATTTGACGCACTGCCAGTATAGTGATATTGACTGAACACAAAAAGAAAAAAATCATTTCAAGTGGATTTTCTTTTTCAAGGGCTTTCAAGGACTTCAAAAAGAAAGAAGAAACTCAAGAGACGCCTTCACACCGGTTCACACATCATCTAGTTCTGATTATTCTCACAAAACAACAGAACGGGTTAGATCTGTTCGTCTGTCCTACAGAAAATGAAGTGGCAAATCATGACTCAAAATGACTAACGTGCTTTTCTTTTCAGTACCTGTAGTGTAGTTTTGTGACAACACAGCTGTAATCCCGTTACAAAGACTATAATCAATCCTTTCTGGTGCACATTTATCTATTTCCACTTGGGAAGAGATGACTGAAGACAGAGCTGAGTAATGAACTTGACCTCCACAGACCACAATGCCGCCACAACACATTAAGTTAATTTATATGCACAGTCTCACAAAGTGTGACCAATAGTAGTTTTCATGATACCCTCCCTTCTTTTAACTGCTTTTATCCAAATGAATTTTCGCACCACTGATTAAAGCTGCCAGCACTTGTTCCCTCTCCCTCTGGATCATAAAGTTTTGCATGCAGGCCCACGGTATCATGGCGCTTGGAGGTGAAGTGACCACGCCACTTACAACTACAACCATGCATGGGCCGTAGACAAGGAACACTACAGAGGTGTCACGTTCCTTGTCTCTGTGAAGGCATAATGTTATTCCGGTCATTTCTGCAAATGCACGCAACACGCGCAGCTCTAACGCCACTGAGCCCTGCAGCCACAGTTATTCTACATCTTTACATGACTGAGTCTTGTCATTGAGGATTGTGTAGGACTTAAATTGGGGCTTTAACACCGCACGTTGTTCTGCCTCATGTAGTTTAGTGTACAGGAACGCTGCTGCACCGTCTGCAGCATCAACCCTACATTGAAACTGTGAATGTATGTATGCTTTGCAGGCTATTATCACACACATGTCACAGGTTTGAGGAGGGAAGACACAGCGCTAAACCTCGCACAGCAGAAGTTACTCTGCCCTGTCTCTCCATCACTCATTCAATAACTTCGCTGTAACACTTTGCAATATTCAAAGAAGCGTGTTACTGTGCGCGACCGCTGATTGGCTGCGTGGTTTTATTTTTTAATAATTACGGGATGAAGCGGTTGATATTCTTACGGTGTCCGGCACATTTCGCACTTTGCTGGTAACAAGTGATGCAATACGGTGCATGTTTACTGCTGCAGAGCGTCCATAAATCAGAAATAACCTGTTCATAAAGGCGTGCGTCCCGGTTAACACACAAGTTAGAAAGATCAAGCCATGCGTAAAGATTAAAACACTTCAAGAGCGAACCGCAAAAGGTGCAAAAAGGAGTCCGTTATCAAGAGGTTTCCAGTAGGTTAACACGCTGATCTTTACATTAAGCCGATTTTTAAATTGGACTGTGAAATTAATCTGGTCTGCAAGTACTTACAGTTGCTGAGAAAGTTTCCTCTAAGGCAAAAAGAAATAAAAAACAGCGACAAAAGCATAATCCATGTGTGATTACGATCAGTCTGATTCCGGATTCCAGGACTTGGAAATAAAAGTCACAGTGGGATCGCCTGCTAGATCGCGGTCCTTATTAGTTGCACCGAGTGGCCCTCCCACTCTGTCATTATTACTGAAATGCACTGACAGAGACTTCAGCAAACAAGAGGAACCACCGCTGAAAGCTTTCACATTAGGGGGAAACAAATGCCCAACGCGGGTTCAAACAAATCCTCTTATTTAACTGAGCCAGGTGCGGGGAATTAAACACCCTTTTTGATGTATTATCACCTGATCACATATTCTGAATAGAGGGCCTAATTCGTAGGGATTTGCTTGCCTTTAAGGTGGCTTCGTTTGTGTGTGTGTGTCTGTTATTGGCAGCAAGAACTAAGTCAAGCTTAAAAGTAAATATCGGAACAATAGAAAAAGTCTTAACACATAATTCATCTTTATAGGAGTCAGAAAAAAAAGCAAGCTTACCTGTCTATTCATCACATAATCACCCTACAGTATAGAAATTATTACGTGTATTATGAGCAGAATAGGCTATAGATGATCCCACATAAATAAAGTGGCAGCTCTCAGCTCTAAAGGCAGGCCCTGTGCTGCAGCAACATACACATACTATTTTAGTCAGAAGAGGCAAATGCCATGTGGCAATACTATACTGCTATACGGAAGGCAACAACTTTAACATTCACTGTACTCTGTGTAAGCTTATGCTGGGGCTTATCAGTGTGTCTGCAGGCTGTTAATTCTGCTAAGGTCTGTCGACTTTCTCTATGCCATATTGTTGCATTACTGTGTCTTTAAAACTGAAGGTGTTAGTGAAATGAAGGTTAAAGCACAGGTACTTTGTCCCCTGAAGTTGTTTTTTTTGTTGCTGAAAGAGCACACCAACAGCTCAAGACACCCGGTCCACAGAAACAGGTGTTCCAGCTCCTCACACATAACTGTTTAGACAGATGATTTCAATGCGCCCTCCCCTTCACCACAGGGACACACACACACACATACTTTTTCAGTAGTGTGATGAAAGAAACAGAGAAACAAAGAGAAAAAACGGTTTTAAGAACAACAGGAGATAAAAATGCAGCAGGTGGCTATATTTCTTTGTTGGACATTAAACAAATATAACCATTAATTTTCAGTCTTTCTGTAATTCTTTGTTTTTGTTCCAAGTGAGGAGTGACTTTACTTTAACCGCTGGCGGCTGATTTATTGCTGCTTTTCTCACAGTTAATGTAGGAAAATGGCTATTTACTGGATTTTTTTGTTACTGGAATTCCATAATTTAACATTTTGCATGAAAGTGGTGGTGCTGGGAGTACTTTAATTCAAATGCTACAAGCATCCATTTTGAGCAAATTGACTGTCTTTTCAGTTGTGACTAATAAATTCAACACTAGCTGATATATTTATTTCTACTCAGTCCCAGAATCTGTATCAGCCCCAGTGTTCTCTGGACCGAGTCTGGTGGATTCATTCATTTTTACTAGCAGTTCAGGAGTGCTTTTTTCGACTAACAGTGGACTGATAACAAGGTTGTGCACAGGCATTTAGAGAGGCCGTTTCTCCATTCAACAAAAAGGACACCCTCTCCATCTGCAATCAGATTATTTTACATTGAATAAAGTATTTCTTTAACCTGACATGTAGGGAGGGAATTCCAGCTTCTCCTCAAGAGGGCATCTACAACATTTACCACGCTGGAACTTTTTCTTCTACAAAAAAAACGCCTGAAATAAAAACGGTTCACTGTGAGGACTGTGGATTGTTAATTCCGAAAAGAAACAATGTCCCGGTTTTCTTCACCTCTATTGTATTGGGGCGGCAGCAGAAGTAAGCGGTGGATAACTCCAAACCCTTGCAAATAAAAAAGAAACTACCTGAATGGCTCAGTACCACTAAGAAAATACTTTTTTCTACATTTGAGTGAACTGACCCTTTAAGGTTAAGGTAAGATTGGGGCCATGGTGAAATAATGAAAATGGTATGGTGCCTTGATGCCCCAGCAGGCTACACCGTGTACCATTTAACAGCAACTTCACATATACCCTTGAACATCTTTTTCAATGTTTTAAACCATAAGATAAATTCCTGCCTTCTCATATTCAGTGTTTGCAGATACTATGTGTTGCAACTTAAAATGAGTTTTAATCAAATGGTGCAACTTGATAAAAGCAAAATTTCAATTAGTGAATTCAAACAATATTTTTTTTCTATTAAGAAAGTAACAATCTGCTGTAAGTACAATTTTGAGGTACTTGTACTTTACTTGAGTATTTCCATTTTCTGCTACTCTCCAGTTCTACTCCACTACAATTCAGAGGCAAATATTCTACTTTTTACTCCACTACATTTATTTAATGACTTTAGTTACTTGTTACTTAGTAGATTCAGATTAATAATACAAACTGCAACCAACAAATAAATGAGAAGAGAAGGGGAGAAATTCACAAGCTACCTTGCAGTATATAAAGAAATTCAAATGAGCTCCATCTTTACCAGCTGCAATAGGCATCAATAATTATAATCCAATAGTATAATATACATTATTCTGAAATGGGCCATTCTACATAATGAGTACTTTAACTTTTGGTACTTTAAGTATATTTTGATGTAAATACTTTTACATTAAAGGTTCTGTATGTAACTTTCAGAAACTGCTTGTTAACAATGACGCCAGGGGCCGTTAAGTCAACTGCAGTCAGCATCCTGTTGCTCGCACTCCGCGGGAGCGAGCCAGCATCAGCCAAAACGTGATGTGACACACACGAGACTGAATGTGATTCACAGGCATCAAGTTGACAGCTTACTTTTCAATAAAGTTGTTAAAAAATATATTGCTAGCTTGCTAGCCAGCTTTATCAATGGCTGCTTGTCTAGCTTTCACTGAGAGGCTCAGCAACGTCAGCAGAGCTACAGTAGCTGGATGAAAACGCTAACAGTGAGTGAACTAGACGGAATATTATAAATAAGAAGTGTTGCCTGTGTCGAGCTGTGAGTCTGTGTTGTGGTGTGTGCTGGTCGTTTGTTGACGTTAGCTTAGCGGACCACTTGCTACAGCCTTATGATCCCAAAATAAACAGATTTTGTTGTGATTTAATTGCAAGAAATGGATCAAAAGGATGCTGAAATAACTACATCATGATGCAGATTTGTAAAAAGTCTGAATTCATGCTTTTTCAGGTCTGTCCGCAAGACGACAAGCAAACAACGTTTAAAATTATTGTTTTCTGAATGGAGTTCGGATCGATCAGGACTATGCTAACATTGTTGCTGCTCCATCAACATTCAAAATGACGTCATCTAAATTAGGCATAAATATGGCAGCGACATCATTGTTTATACACATAGATATCTACATATTGTGTAACTTTAGAATTACATCTGTATAAATATGAAGTCGTATCATAGAGCTAACATTAACTAGTGTTGCACACTGTGCTGTAGTTCTACAGAAGTCTATCGGACTACCCTCCACGTTGAAAAATGACACCATGACCAGTGCGTTAAAAAGTGACGCCAAGGGTTCCTGACCAAGCGTCCATATGGGACAAGTTCGGCACATCTGTTGGATTTTCCCACAAAAACCGTCCCGAGATCTTCACATTAAAAGCCGTCTACGGGCTGATAGAGGCAACCAAGAAAGTCGCGGAAGGTCTTATTTTTTAGGTTATGTTACAATTCATTCACACATTGGCAATAAAAAATGTTCATACATGTAAAAAATTACATACAGTCCCTTTAAATAAAATTGTGAATGCAGGACTTTTACATGTAACAGAGTATTTCTACGCCGTGGTATTGCTACTTTTAGTAAGTAACAGATCTTAGTACTTCTTCCACCACTGCTAATACTGACAGAGCAAATGTTCAACTTTCACAAACATGTAGAACTGTATTTGGGGACTGCATCATCTACAGCCTGACATTCTGGTTAGTGCATCACCTAAACTTATGTGCCTTTGCTGTCACTAAACAGATAGAGTGTGTGTCGGCGAAAAACAGGTGACAAATGCAACCCACCAAATGCTGCATCAAGGTAAATGTTCCAAACACGCCAAACTGGAGTGACATCTTATAAACTCCAAGGTCCCCAAAGCTGACAGGAGGCTCTAAAATGCCCTGGAGATTAATATAGTTTGAGAAATATTCTGTGAAAGTGTTTGTACAAGAATGAACATCACAGAGGAAAAAAAAGTAATTTATACAAAATGGGGAAATTAAATTGTAATGTGATGTAAATTTTTATGAAGTCTCAATTTCAAAATGATTGTTCTTCCAATAAATACAGACAAATCTAAGGAATGAGTACAATTTCCAGCTATACAGTTATGTGCATATACATGTCAACTAATGTAGAAAGAGTTCTTCAGTTGTTACAATAACAAACCATTAATTTCAGAGAATGAGATCAATGATCTTTGACAAAAGTGCAACATATTCTGCTTCAGTATCTTTTTTTGGAACAAAGTTCTCTACTCACAGTGTTGTGAAACGCCATGCTGTTGCTTGGTTGCCGCTCTGTGTGTTGGCAAACCTGTGAGAAAAAGGGTGACGTTCTGTAATTTGTTAGCTTGAATTTAGGGTCGGTGCTCCGCTCACTTAATCACATGCTGTCAAAAGTTTTTCAAGGTACTTCTTTGGCAGCTCCGATGAAATCTGTTCAGCGAGGTCTGTGGATCATCCAGATACGAAGATCCAAAAAGACACATTGCTGTTGATTTTTTTTTTCCAAATTCTGTTCTACTGACCTCCACTGTATTGAGCTGGAGACAAAAATCTTAGCAGCTTCCCAAGATGTATTTTTCCATTTCATATCATTAAAAATTAAATACTTTGGGGTTTTAAGTGCTGTTGGAGTAAATTGTAGCCTAAGCCATCTCTTTGACCTCTAACATTGTTTTATGGGCATTTTTCATTATTTCTTCACATATATTAATATTTGATTAATCCTAATCCTAAAAAATTACAGTTTTGCATTAACAAATAATTCAAGCAACATATCCAACATTTACACATAAGGATATGAGGTTCTTGACTTGTTTCTTAGATGCTGGACACAGAAATATAAACTAAACCAGATGTCAGGTAGGAGGTGAGGTGAGACATCAATTCTGTCATTTAAAACTCATTAGAAATTAGTTTTTAAGGGCAGATTTTCTGAAATTTTCTCTCAGGAAAGGAAAACCAGACCCTGCTAAGATTTCTGGGGAATTGCCCTTTGAAATACTATTTTCATGGCATTTCAGCTCATAACAGACAGTTCACACTTCAGTGAAAAGTCGGATAACAAGGGACACAGGGGGATGTGGCAAGCAACAGATGGTCATGCTGATTCTGACCCCGAGACATTACATTTACATGTTTGGCGCCCTCCCAACATGACTCGAAAAATATTCCAAGACATAATGCCAGAAAGTGCCCTTTTAGAGATTTTTTTTTACCCCCTGTGATTTACAGAGTCTGTGCACTTAAAGCATCACATGTGCTTAAGTGCCTCTCTAAAATACAGTTAGCCACAGTTTGTGCCCTCAATTATCGTTTTACATTTGAGAATTTACCATTTAAGTCAGTCCCACAAAAAAATAAATAAATAAAAAAATGTCAAATACCCCACTGACCCTTTTGACAACACTCGACAACACCAGTGTTTTGAATACATTTGAGCTAGCGGGACTGAAAAATACTGTGTCTGTTGCACATAAGAATCTAACCAATGCTAACATTAAGTTACAACTACGGCCGGAAGTGAAAAAAATCAATAAATACAAATTGTGAAACAACGGACATAACATGCAAATAGATACATTTACCTGATAATTCACTTTCAATTTTGGTGATTTGTCATACAAGATGAGCAAGGAAGTCCCATGGCTAATTTACCATCTTTGGCTAATGCTATATGAAAGAGTTGAATACATTAAAATATACAGTATATTTATATATTATCCTCTCTAGACAAAAAACCTGTTGCATCCCTCCTGTGAATGTCTTAGTTTAAACATTCATGTGACATATTACCAAAGTTGATATTACTCATAGCCTTGACTGTTAGCAAAGTTAGCGAGAAGCTATGAGTTAGCTAACGCTAGCTAACTGTTACCTCTTACTGTAACCTGAAGGGAACTGTGACAAACTTTTCATACACTATCTATTGACTTTATGACACACATCTTAATGTTTAGTCATAGCCAGCTAAATACCTGTTAAAAATCCATCTCCCATTAAACAGACAACATCAATAGTTGTGCTGGGGTTTAATGATTGCAGAGGATTTAGGCACAACCATTTTTCCGAAGATGGGGGAAACCATTTTTACATCAAACTGCCTTTAAGGTACAAAGTACATTCAACAAGCAGGGCTTTCAGTAAAACGATGCTCACCTCTGAAGCCAACCTTTGCATGCACTTGATTCATTGTATAAATTCCATCTCCAGGACAAAAATCTAAGTTTTGACGCAAAGGCTTCCCTGAAATTGAGCCATTTTTATTCATTTTTAGCTTGTCTGCCCTCTAGAGGCTGTTAGGATGTTCCTTTCTGCATAATATTGTTTTGGGTGTCTCTATGACTTTTAACATCTGCCCATCTGCCTTATCTTGACTGTTTCCTCTTGCTGTATTTCCAATTGCCACCTGCCATGCATAAAATTGTGTGTTTTAGTGTATATGTATATTTGTTGCCTGTTTTTGCTTTCCACTGCTGGCCGGAGAAGCTTAACAGAACATTTTGGTGTTATTCTGAGTTGCTTTTCAGATGTTGTGATGGTGGTGGTTTGATGTATGAGACACATTTACAGTATATTGATCTGACTGGAACTGTTCTCAGTGATAGTATTCATGACCTGGACATAGCATCCAAACAAAATGACTTCTCTTTGGTACAGTGGCTGCAGGATAAGGCAGAGTTTCAACCCCCCCGAGTTTCAGTGTGTCCTGTATAATCTGTTCATGATTCATTGTTTTCGCAGTTTTTACTCAAAATGAGAACAATGCGATCGATGCACTAATTCAAGATAACGTGACTGAGCAGAAGCTGCATACAAAGCATCAGGTTTCACTTTGCTGTGACCTACATCACATGCTTGCATCTTTGATAAATCTGTTGATTGCATCATTAGTATTTGGAGGTTAAGTTGCAAAGGGCTGAAAAACCATCTTGTGACAAAGTCAGTATCTCTTTTGATGTTGGATGCTTCAAAGATATGAATTTCGCTTTAATATTTGGTGTTTCATCATTCATTTAAAGGTGAATTTAAAATTTGTGGGGCTATTAACAAATAATGATAAACAGCGTTGATCATATCAAGTGCCCCCTCTCACACACATGCACACATTAGCACGTACACACACAATGAGAGAAAATGTGTTTTTTAAACTAAACAACACAGAACAATTTACTGTTGAATAACTTTGTTCTGCTTCCCTTAATGCAGTATAAGTGCACTGAATCTCACAATGAACATGTATAACAAATACAGCACTCTCTTCTGCTGGTGTTTGTGCGTGTGCATTTGTGTAGCTGTATTTGTCCTAGATATGGACATACGTAACCTCAGCAAACACTATTGTTTAGGGCAAGCAGTTGATTGCCTTGAATGCATACAGACTAATCACTGTATTCTGATTCTTCATTACGCCAGTCAAGTCACTATTGTTGAAGATGTTTAGAGGAAAAACACCTGTCCACTTTACAGGATCATTTACTAAATTGACATATGGCAAAGCACTAGACAAAGACAGCACACTGTGTGTCACTAATCTGTATGCAGACATAACCATTGATGTGTACCTTTCATGTGCTCATAAAAATCACAAAAGCCATTAAGGAGTCTCATTCATCATTTCTGAGAGCTCACCTGGGCATGAAAGCCTCCAGTATGTAGACAACAAAAGAAAAAGAATTTAAAAAAGATACAATAACATGTCAGTTTGGCCTGCAGCTATAGTCCTGTGGGGTATTCTTGAAATATGATCATATAATTGACCCATCTATTGAAAGTTAATGAAAGAAAATCAGTCAGTGGCAACCTCATTGGGATAGCTGTGCGAGATTGGTTCTCTTTGATATCAACTCAAACATTCAGTGGTTTGGAACAAATGTTGAACATGAGGCAACCGTGCAGGCAGTGGGCATGAGTATTTTAATTCAAGTGTTAAATCAAATTCACCCAAAGTTAGTTCAAGGTAAATAAACTTTAAATGCAACTCCTTTATCTTGTGATATAATTTAGAAGTCATTTAGTAAAAATGGAACTGCAATCAAAGTATAATATTTGACCCTGGAAGACGTTGTACTCTGCTATCATTAGTGAGTGTGTTGCACCTACAATACTTGTATATACAGTACTCTGCATTGATTTGTTCCTTTTATATTTGTGCATTTTACTCTGCTATCTGCACAACAAACTGCTCTTCTTTTACAGTACATTGCATTGGGGTGTTCTTCAGAAATCTGTTCTCATGTAATAGTCACATGGCATTTTGCATAAATCTACCTATGATGGCATAGCCTGCAAATGATACACACCCTGAGTTAATGTTATAGTCAAGGTTAGAGAACGGTGAGGCCACTGAACATTACTAAGATGATGTAGCTGAGGTTACAGTGCAGCTTCAGCCATGCCAAATTAGAAATATATATATATGTGTATATTCAGAAACTGACCCCACATCACACATCACATTGACAATAACACACACCCACCTCACATCCAACCAAAATCCCTGTACTTTATCACTGCCTGTTTTAGTCACATGAGCTCCATCTATTTTCTCACCCAGTCAGTGGGAGGAGGTCACATTAAATGGTGACAGAGCATTTTCATTTTCAGAATTAAAGGACAAAATTTGATAGGGGAACAAGCGCTTCAGGGCCACAGCTATCGGACATATTTGGAAACTATTTCTGCAGCATCTCTTGTGCTCTTCAGATGGTTTGGATGTCAAAAAAAAAGAAAAGAAGAGTGGATGAGAGGTGGATGTGATACTATAATTTTGCTGCGACAGAACTATCATAGAGAAAACATGAAATAGCTACCATGGGTTTTGTGATCTGCTCGCTGCATGAATGCCTGCAGCTGACTAATATCATTATGAAATTAAAAGAAGGATTTAAGAAAAGCATATACACTAATCAAATGTAAGTCATCTAATCCACAAATCCATCCTTGATTGACAGAAATCTCAACCATTTCCTACCTTTTTCTCAGCAAGCCCCTTTTAATAGACCTAGGTACATGATTCCCATTAGGGCACGTTGCCAAGCTGCATGATAAAGGCATTTGCAGTTTTGAAAGGTTGCATGAATTAAGTAGACCTACCTTCCCTGTGCAAGTGAATAATGGGTTGTGAACAAATTACATTAGTTTAATTAGAATTTTTAAAGTCAGGGGCATAAATGAAGTTTAGATATATGGTTACTGATTTTAGTGAGTTGAATTTGAAAGTGTCCAAACCAATAGTGACCAACCAATTAACTGGTAAGAATGTTCCTATTTCCAATTAGGAACAGACTAATTTCCCCCAATACAATATAGAGAAGTATTATTTTCACTTTCAGAAACTTTAGAGCCTCAATGTCACCGTGGACTGTTATAGTCTCCCCCTTGCAAAAGTAATTACTCAAGTAATAATTTAATTTTGTCTCAATAATTCCAGACATGGCGAAGCATGACTGCACACTCTTAGACTGTTGTAATTTAAGGGACAATATACTCCATAAATGGAGTAGACTTCTCCTGACGCCATGCACTCAAAACTGTGAAAAGGGTGGCAGAATGAAAAGACAGAAAATTGTTCATATTGAGATACCATGGGGTCTGCATGCAAGATAAATTGGATAAGAACTGACAGACACGGTGTGTGTGCTTGGCATACGGGTGGAACCTCTCCATGCACACAAAAAAGCCCACGCTGATTGTTACACTTCACATAGAGTCTGGAAAAGTTTATATAATCCCATCGCTGCATAACTTTGGATCCCCTGCTGAATGAAACGGAAGCTCATACCTCCAAAGCGTCAACTTTTTTTTAAAATTTGAGTGGTATTGCTATGGATGCATTTTTGTACTTCAAATAAATACATACAGTGGCTTTTCGGGATTCATGGCCCCTCTAGTCATTGAGCTGAATAATATAACAGAAGAAACACCTTAACAAGTTTCTCAAGTAGCAGCAGAAAAATCTGACAGTACTGATTTCTGTTATATTGTGAAACTCATTGAAAATGACTCTACCTTGTCCATTAAATGACACGTAACAGGTAGTGGAAAAAATAAATGTTGATTTTACATATTCCTGAGGCCCTAGTGGAAATTTAAGCAAACATGTCAGACATACAGTACAGAGTAGTAGCTACTGAACTAGCTAGTGTAAATGTAAAACACAAGATAGAAGACATACTGATTATTGCCTACAGTGTCAGAGCTAACCTCCACTCTCCCACCCCTGTAATCAGTAAGTCACACATTTTTGGTTGCACTGTGGTAACCAAAGAAGAGAGACAGAAAAGAGATCACATCAGCTGAGGGACTATCTTCAGCACCAAAGACAGTGGCTGTTTGCTGGTGTGGGCCACTGCGGTGGATAATTGATAGCAAATATTACCCCAATGATCTGCTCTACACATGGGAATGCAGCTACAGGTGCACTGCACCCTAATTCCAGTGACCTACTTCTACTTTTTCAGCACATTTAAAGCTTAATAAACCAGATTTTTTTTCTGGATATACTGGACGAATACTGAATATGAATACGGTGCATTTAAGAGTTTGAAAATGCACCAACTTTATACCAATACTACAGTGTATGATTCTGTCCTTTATAGACAATTACTGTATGTGTGACAGAGATGTAGATTTTAAAAAAGCATGCAGAGAAATGGGGCAAGAATGGAGAGGCAAACACATATAACAGGGAAATCAATGCAAAGATCATATTATCATATTTCATAAATGTGCTTAAATGGTGGTCCAAATGTCTCCTGGGTCAGCTTAAGTCTTCCATGCCTACTGGTCAGGCCATGTGCCTAATGGATTGTCCAATTGCCCAAGAAGTGCCCCTCAGGTAAGCCAAAGTGCCCATGTGGTCGGTTCTGGTATCCCTTTGGGTGGCCTAAATACCCCACTGCTTTGCACAGGTGCCACCTTGGTGTGTCCTTGGGGCAAAAATGAGCTTTGATCCTGAATGTAATACTAACCCTGTGGACATAGAGGTGTTCCTTTTTAACCTGTCCTCTATAGTCTGAGGATGTCATTTGGTTTTATTGAATATTGGAGAGAACAGATAAGACCCTGTCAAATAATTGTATGAAGTGGTGGAAAGTAACTAAAGACATTTAGTTACTTTCCACTACTGAGACCAGTACCATACTGTAAAGTATCATTTTAAGGTACTTGTACTTTAGTTGAGTATTTCTATTTTATGATACTTTAAACTTCTACTCTATTACATTTCAAATTGTGAAAATATACTTCTTACACCACAATTTGACAGCAACTAATGACTTTTAATAATGATTTTTTTAATCTAAAACATTTAATCAGCTTATAAAATATGATACATTGCTTAATGAGACTACCTACACTGTTAAAATTAGCTCAGCAATTACCACTACAACATTACAGTAGTGCTGACATGTTAATGCATTAGTAGTACCAATCCAGTAATAATAATAATAATGTATATAATAACAGTTTTAACAATGAATTTGATATTTAATAACATTTTGTTTATATTACTTCTGTAGTTTTAAAAGTAAAATCTTGAAAGCAGGACTTTTACTTGTAATTAAGTATTTTCACACAGTAGTTTTATTCAGGTAGAAGTATCTGAATACTTTTTCCTTTAGCTACTGATAGTATTTTATAAAACCACATAAAACCTACAGTTCACTAAAACTCCTGTCATTATTATCAACACACATTATGAGACATCACGGCTGCTGCTCGCCCTCCACCGTGGTGACGTCAACAGGAGCACGTGGGTTTGTTATTGCAGGAAGTGAAGATGGCGGCGCAGTCGTTGCTCTCCGAGTCTGTGCTCGGGTGGTCTATTTTCACCTTTATACTTTTGGTAAGCAAGTATGAAGTTGTGTAGTTGCTTCACCGAGTAGCGGAGTGTTTTACTATTAGTTTTAGATGTTTCAGGAGGCGGAAAGGTCGCTCGGTTAACGTGTAATCTGGCGCGACATGGCAACGGTGTATTAACGTCAATATTGGCTTTGGATTGGTTTTAGCTAACATTAGCCATGACACACTTACAGGCTGTTGTTTTGTAGGAAGCGCTCAGTGTAGCATTTAGTATACCTTTATATTTCCTACCGCTGGAAACAGTGTAAAACACACACCACGTCCAGAACAGGGGGCGGCTATTCTTATTTTATTATATAGAAACTGAACATCTCCGGTTACATTATTCTTGATAACAACATCCAGCTGCACTGTTTACCCAGTTAGCTTTCATCACAAGGTTTTAAAATGGACTGTAAAAACATTATGCTGTCCCGAATGAATAATTTAGTGCTGTTGAGAAAAAGCAAGGGCTGCTTTTTACCACAGATACTGCAAACACACGTATATGTAACCTTAATGTTTTCTACGCATTTACAGGCTTTAGTGGTACTTAAATGAACGCCTTGGAGTTGGTCAGCTTGGTAATCTGCTGCCCAATTTAGCACTCATTATCTCAGCTGTCATTCAGAGTCACATGGCTACATCGGGAGCCGTCCAGAAGAATGCCTGGATGCCAATAAATTGCTCTGCTTCCCTACCCACCACTAGCAGCCCCTTTATTTGAACAACCCTTTCAACTGACCTTATTTGGATGCAAAGCCTGCGTCATTACCTGGCAAAACAAGCAGCCAGAGGCTTAAGGCTGCGGGCCTTTAATTGATCCTGTCTGTGAATGGCAGCCCTTGATCTGAAGGGACTGGTTTTAGCAGTGTCCTCACTTCTTGCAGCTTGTGTGCCTTGAATATGACCTTGTCATTTTGGAGCCCCCTTTTCTGCTTCTCTGTCTAATGAGTTTCCTGCCTGTTAACAATGACAATCCCTTTCCCCTCTCTTTTTTTTGGTTGTCTTTTTCATGTTAAAGAGCCACAGAATAAATTAGCAAATTCATGAGTGTCTATTAATTCTGCTACTTAAAAAAAAAGTAAACTCTGTGTTATTTCCTGTCAGTCCGCAGTCAGTCTGTTCACTCTTGTGCTGAAAGAGGATGAGGGAGTATGATATAATCAGATCAGCTGTTCCACAGCGCCTGCAGTCAGGCTATTCTCAGTATATAATTCCCTGCTTGTTGTGCTAACACTTTAGTTTTTTTTTGTTTTGTTTTTTGGATATCAGCAACACACACACACACACACACACACACACACTGAAGCTAGGGTTGCCGAGTAGTGTTGATCAGGCATAGGTGAGCACAGTATGATGAAGTTCAACAAAATATAGCACTGCAACACTGATCAATGTAAGCTACACTAAGGTAGAATTTGTTGCAGGGTATTATATCTGACTGCATTATTTTTTATAGTTGTTTCAACCCCTGTGTGTGTCACTTCATTCATTCTTTTATTAATGTATTAATTCTTTCATTATCCCCTTTTGAATTTTATTAACTCAATCTTTCTTAGATTGCATGTAGGTGCAAAATCAAAAATTTAATTTCAGTCTTTTGTACTGCATATAGTCTCTCAGATTTAATAGTAATATTTTGGGCCGTAAATTTGATAGATCTCTCTAGGCCAAATTATTTTTTCTAACCACATTCCTCCTTTTTACTGTTCCTCATAATGGTATTATTCTCCCTCTGTTTTAAGTTGACTATTAAATGATTTTTTCCCCTCCCTGTTTAGGTAATCCTGGCTTTCTGTTGGGTCTACATTCGGAAATTTCAAAGTCGTCAGGAGAGTGAAGTTGTTTCAACTATCACAGCGATATGTGCTCTGGCCATTGCTTTGATAACGTCTGCACTTCTACCAGTGGATATATTCCTTGTTTCATTCATGAAGTATCCCAATGGTACCTATAAGGTTAGTATCTGTTCTGCTAACAGCGTCAGTAAAATCAGTTTGAGAAATGCTAATGACTTTTCCTGAGGCAGCTTTTAACTTAGCTTTGTAATTTTCTTAGAATTAGACAAAGTGGACATTATTTTTGTCCAATCTAAGAGCAGAATGCATTTCTTGGCTCATAAATTTTTTGCCAAGCCATTGCATTTGTTTCTATCTATTTGAAGATTTAGCAAAGTGTGTAATGATATCTTCATTTGAACAGCAGGTAATCTGTTGCTTTGTGTGGGCTGTGAGCTGCTTTGATTGCTAAAGGGTATTTGGATTTTTTTGTACCATTTAGTCATGGCCACCTAACGTAGGCTGCCCATGTTAACTCATCAGGAACATAATCCCTCACTTACTTAATCAAACATGATTTCTTGGTGATTACACTTTGTAATGAAAAAAATGACAAATAAGAAAAGAGGCGTGAAAGCAAGTTGTGGCTTTTCTGCTGAAATTTGATGCGTAAACAGAAAAATGAAAGACTAATACTAGCTCCTGATGCGAAAAAAGATCTTTTGAGCATGACTCAGAGCAGTGAGAGTCAGGACGCTGCAGAAACCGACAGAAATGCCACAAACATTTTCCTCTAGGCTGTTACTCTTCAAAAACAATACCTGTCTTTTTGCAGCTTTTCACAGTTTTTTTTCCAATTGGAGAATTCATTCTTAAAGTAAAATGCAGGTAATTGAAGCTTATGATGGACAATTTCCCCACACCTGTGTCACGCATGAATAAAAATAGATTTAGACAAAAGGTCTGACAGCTTTGAGTTATTCCCCCCGTGTCTGTCAGTTTTGCATCATTCTCTGTTTATGTCTGAATTCAGTTTGTGAAACTAGATAAACAAAGCTGCCAGAGCACTGCTGTAGCCCAAATGCTAGCTAGTTTGGCATGACCTAACCCTTTCCAGGGTCTTGGATTCATTCATTAATCAGTGTATTATGTTTTTTGTTTTGTTGGTTATAAGAGTATGATAAACAAATAAGTGACAGAATTAATACAGTATCTGTGTTGATGTTAATTATCACACTATATTTTATAACCATTGTTGTTGTTTTTCATTGAGCTTTAATCTAATTTTCATCGATTATTATACTTGTGTCATTCCCTTTACTGCTGCCCTTAATTCTAATTTTCACCTTGGTCTTTTCCTTTGGTAACATTCAGGAATGGGCAGCAAACAATGAGACGAGAGGGCAAATTGAAGACACTGTGCTGTATGGATATTACAGTAAGTGCATTCTCTTAATGCATGTCTACATGGGTGCACATAAAAAAGAAAAATAGAATTAATGTTTGTGTACACCTTAACTAGAGAGAATTTTCTGCAGAACTAAGAAGAAATTAATCTCTCTTTCTCTGAATTAGCCCTTTTGTTTGAATATTTGTATTGAGTGTAGCTGTTTTGTGGTCAATGATTGTAAGTGTGCTTTGTCATTCTTCTGTGATGTCAACCCTATCTCCTCTTTCGATTGATGGTAGTGCCAGTCCAATTTAATGACACCTGGGGCCTGACTCACCCTCACAGCAATCGTAGTGGGTTAGTAGTCTAACTTTGGGATACACACAGGGTATCTTTATCGTAACTTGGGCTGCACATCTTACCTTTCTGGAGCAGTTTCGTTCAGGCTACAACTTTAATGTACACTCCCCTCCAAAAGTATTGGAACAGTGAGGCCAATTCCTGTATTTTTGCTGTAGACTGTAAACATTTGGGTTTGACATCAAAAGATGAATATGAGACAAGAGATCAACCAGTGGGTCACAGGCTTGATGCAGTTATTGCAAGCAAATGATTTGCAACTAAATATTAAGTCTTATTCACTTTAATCTATTTTAAGTCTATCTATCTTTAAGTCTATACTTTTGCTCACCTAAAAATTTGGTGTTCCGTTACAAATAATGCTATCTTCTAAGTTGTGTATCACATCCAGATGTAAATACCTGGAAATAAAAGCTGAAAAGTTGATCTCTTGTCTCATATTCATCTTTTGATGTCAAACCCAAATGTTTTTAGTCTACAGCAAAAATACAGGAATTGGCCTCACTGTTCCAATACTTTTGGAGGGGAGTGTATATATGGAAAGCTCTTACGATAGCTCACCGATCCAGGGCTATGAACTATAATGGACAGTGCTGTTGAAATCATAGATAGTGAAAAGCCCTTTTCACAGGGTAATGTTAATGGACAGACAGAACTGTTTGTTTTCCATGATGATGCAATATATCAGAGATATCAAACATTTACAGTGTTTCCTGGCAAAATGCCCACTATGACCAGTAAAATGAATGGAATCTGTCAAAGAGCAAGCAGCTTACATTAGTCAACTATAGCTGTCAATAGTAAATTAAAGTTACTGTTGCGTATTAAGTATGCTGAGATGTTTTACGTTGGATGTGACTTGCGCACTGGATGGAGCACATACAATATTCCCATCACTATGTTACTGGTCAACACAAGGTGAATTGTTTTCATGACCTACATATGAGGACATATGTTAGCATCATTAATACTTGCCCACTGTGTCTGAATGATGGACAGTCATGATTATGTTCACTCACATCTTTACACTATTTGCAGTTTACCTTATGCATTTCTTGTAGACTCTGCCTTGTTAACCTTTTGCTATTATGGTGTTTCGTTATTGGTTACACATATTTTCAGTAATGCAAAATTTATGTATTTGTATAATGTCAAATTTTCTTTATACTCATAATATATTTTCCTTTGCTGAACCCTACTATGTTCTCCATTGGGATCAATAGTTTCATTATATATTAAGAATGCTGCTTTGCATGTATTGATGTTGCATGTGATCAGCTACAAACTCTTCCTCCTTCATGTGAAGATGGTCCTGGCAGGATGGAAAGATTCTGTGCTTACAGAGCAAGTTGATAACAATGTTTTTAAGACCGGTTAGTCAGGTTTACCATAGCGCCTGTGAAAACAGCTATCACAAAAATAATAATATAATAATAACAATAATATAATATTGTGAGTTCATTGTAGGTGTTTGTCAGTGTTGAGCACTGATTTAAAGAGGAGTCCCTTTCTTTGTTGACATGTTATAATTGGCAGTAGCTGTTGGTTGGGTTAGATTTCCTCCATAGCTGCCTTCTTTAGGTTTGCATCTGTGTTATTTTTTTATAACCTGTAGTACGGTGAGTAGAATCAGCTAAAATATTTCAAATATTGTGTTTAAAGTAATAGTAATGAAAACTTCACAGCTTTAACAATTGTATATATATTTTCATTCATTGTTTCTCGCCAAAACACATTGGTTGTATCCTTAAAGGCCCTTCACACCCATAGTCCACCTACACAAGTGTTTTATTTTCCCTGATTAGACGTCGTCTGAGGACTGTGCAGACTGGGCTTGATTGAGATTTGTTTGTCCCTCCCATTAGTTTAGCATTACACCTTTATCATTTTCATTGGTTCATGGAATTTGGTGGCCTCATGTAAATCCAGTACAGCTCAGCCTAACTTCACCCTGAGCAGAAATTTAATCAGCCAGAAGTGGGAAAAAAAAGTGAAAACACCTGTGTGAGTGTGCAGGACGTTTAAGGCATAACAAACATGTTGATTGCACACAGGCTACAAGCTCTCCACAAGAAGGAGCTGTTGGGTCACTGTCAGACCAGTTTTAAACCTGCGAACCTGCACCCAAAATAGTATAGGAAATAGACGTGTTTCACAGCAGATATTTTGGCTTGTCATAGCAGGAAAAGCACAGGTGTAATTGATAACATCAAAAACGACTGCATTCCATTTCGGTGAGCCACTTCCTGGTTCCTGGTATTGAGCATGTTGGCTCACTGTCATGACTTACTGGGACACTTGATGGAACAGATCCATCGTTAACAAAATGTGTTGCACCTGTGCTTTTCCTGCTATGACAAGTCAAAATGTATAAAAAAGGTCTACTAGCTGCAGCAGTTTGGACGTACAGATGTAAACTTGTTCATGTCGCCATCTACAGGCAAGTAAGGTAAGAGCTGCTGCAATTTTGACACTTGCGCCACCTATAGGCATTGAGTGTTACAGCTGCTGTTTGGGTATTTTGAGGTTTTACAGTTTACCCCTTTATCACCTGTTAAGGGTCATAATAAATAAAAATGGGCTGTACCAACAATCCAGCTTGTGGCAGTAAAAAAAAGTTAATTTTGAAGATTTTGTGAATTAATTACTCTTTAATTTGATGTTTTCTCTTCCAAATTCGTACTTGATGGCAAAACTGAAGGATTGTTTACAACCTTTGCAATCATCTCATGGCTTGTGTTCCTTGCCCTGTTCGACTTGGCAAAACAAGAACAACATAAACACTGTGCACATAACCAAGTTATCTATTTTTTTCTGCAGAAATCTAGCTACAGTATTACTTTCCAAGACAACCACTAGCTACAACTGTTCTTATACTTTCACCAAACTTCTTCACTTGTTTCTCTAGTCGTAATTGTCACATTTAGCTTGCATTCAGTAAAATTATAACATTTCACTGGCACTGACTATTTGTTTTTGGCTTGTGGCATACTGTGTTGTACCATTTGTAGGTTTGTCGAGCATTCAGTCAGGCAACTTGGACTTCTCTTGCTATGAGAGAGGGCAGGTTCAGTCCCCATGGATCGCTCCATAATTTTTAGTATTTGTGCGTGGTTGGAATTCATGGGGACAGGATCCAGGCTATTTGGCTGATAAATTCATAACTCAAAGCTATTAGTGCCATTGAAATTTTTTCATGATTGTCATATTAAGGGATAACACGAGTTTGTTGTCTTTGACGATAGCAAATTCAGTCATGCCAAAGACACTAGATCACACGTTTTCTAGCAGATGCTGGCTTAAAGTGCCTGTCAGCAACACTGTTATGTACCGTCTGTTCAGAAATGCCAAATGCAAGGAAGACAAGCTGTCTCCTTGCCCAGACAGCCCAATCAAAGAAACCACTTCCACTGGTATGATGACATCAGAAAATTGTCTTTCAGAGACCATGAACGCTGCATGTGAATCCAGCATTCAAGGGACCATAGTATATTGTCCTCTGGACACACAAATATGATATCATACACAAGATTGATTTGTTACTACAGTATCTATAGTTTGAAGTATCTCCTTAAATGGAAACTATAGCATAGAGACTTAAAAAATAATAATTCTCTAGGCTTAGTCATGAATGCAGGGCTGTGTCCCCTCAGTAATTTAATTAATTTAATGGCCAAACTGCCTGGAAACCACGTTCATGGTGCAACAGTTACACTCAAGAAATTTGTCACACATCAAAGGAAAAAGCTCATATAGTTGGTTTAGAAATTGGTTTAGTAAGTATATCTCTCTGGTTAGAAGGTGCTGTGAGAATAATTGTTTTGAGTGGCTACTACAGTTGCCTTTCATCATGCATTACTTCATATTGCGACATCTAAACTATGTCCATTTATAGTCTTATTCCACGTAAATGCTTTGATTTTACATTGTGTGTTAAGTAGGCACTATGATCTGAATATAGTTTGTCCATGCTATTCACAGAAAAAAGGAAATAGCATTTCATAAACATTTTCTTATCCAGCGGAAACAATCTTAGGCATACCAAGAGTATTCTAGGAGCTAGGAGAGGGGTGAAAGAGTTTGCTACTTGCCTCAAGCATGTATACATGTGATCATAGCTCTGGGAGTGTGTGGTGCAGAATGATCTGCCTGCAAATTTGTTGTGGTCTTATAACCTTTGGCTGTTGATATCCTTATCAACAGCCAAAGGCCGAGTGCTTGTAAAATCGCCTAAAATACAGAACTCACAGTCCTGCAGTTTTGATTGATATTGTGTTCAGAGCATATTTTTGGAATACACTTACAGTGCATTTTAAATATTGCAAATGCATTCCAAGCATTGACCCATCATTTAAGATATGACATGTTCCTCAGGCCATTGCACTTGTATTTATGATAAGATTTGAAGTTGTTTTTGGTTATGCCAGACAGCAGGTGTTATAGTAATATATTGTGAGATTGGAAACTGATCCTGATCACTTGCCTAGGCTATTTAAAGTTAAATACTTAAGTGGAATAATATTTTTCAGACTGCGTTTCACAATTGATTTTTTTTATTTTTGAAAGTCAAATGAAATTCATGATGCGTTTCTATGTGACTATACGTTGTTTGTGAAGATGACAGTATAAGAGGACTGTGTGCTGAGGCTGAGCAGAGCCATACTTTGTTGAAGGCTATAGTAATAGGCTAAATGTTAAGTTATGATAAATCGAATTTGGGCTGCATAGTCTATTTTACTACACTGTCGTTGATGATTATGTAAAACCAGAGACTCTTTCCTCTGTTGTTTGAGGGGCATTACTTTTTTATTTGCCAGTAGGTGGAGACCAAGCTCCATGTGTGTTGTATGCACAGCTTCCTCACAAATCTAACCTTTAAAGTAGAATTTTCTTTAAGGCCATATTTGACAGCACTGTCCATTTGTCTCTTCACAAATGGAATAATTACAGGGTTGACATAGAGATTTCCTTTTTCCTCCACTGGAGCATGTTTTTCTCCAAGGTAGATTGATCTGTATTCAGTGGTGATCATAGTTAATAAGCATGTGCATGTCCAGTGATTTTTAAGAACTGTCTGCATTATTTACTTGCTGTGTGAAATCATTTGAAGGCCTTACATAGCTGTCATTTGGTGAATTGCTGGTCCAGAAACATGTACATTTTTCTACGGACACAAGTATTTAATCGGACCTATAGCTGAGATTGTCAACAGTTCTGTAGCAGTTTTGAATCCAGTTCTCTGCCGTATAATTATCCTGTGGAGTTTTACAAGCACAGTGGTGTCATAGTGCGTAAATTGTAGCGGGTAATTATAATACAGCACAATTCCATTGATATCTTAATGCATTTGTTACCTTTTAACCAGGTTTGTATTCTTCGTTTTGATTAGGAATTCACAATTATTTTATACATACACATTATACACATCATATAATTATACAGAATCAGTGGGAGTGGATGACGGTGTGATATTTATTGGTTATTTTACACCCTTTTCTTTATTGAACTGCATGTCTGTTCATGTTAAAGCATGGTGTGAAATTTCACTGTTGCTCAGACTGTTTTTCTTATGATGGCTACAGTACACATTAACAGTGACATCATAAGTAGGTCAAGTAAATGCATTTCAGATATGTTAGATCTTAGACAGATAAAAGTGTGCATTTATGAGTGCATTAGTATAGTTATGCATTAAGACACATTTTGAGGCTGAGCAAAATCCTGAACACCAGTGATGAGGAGATATCAACTATATCAGAATGCAGCTGTAATGCCAAAAACCAAAAGTGAAAATATTCTGTCAAAGTGAAATGTTACTAAACCTTGCAGTTATTCACAAATTCTACACTGTGTAATATTAGATAAAATGTACCTTCAACTTGACAGAGTGGATGAATGTCTGGAACTTAAACACCCACTTCCTTTTAGAGCCCAAATAGCTTTTTGTGATCTTTGATGAACCCTAAGTTTGAAAGCCTAGCCTTTCAATCTCCAGCCTCTGTCCATTTATACATTTCCTTGGACTGCTTGGTACTTCAAAGCAGTGGTGCATAAGACCCTTAAGCAACAGGGCAAAATACCCCAGGGCCCTTTAAATAAATCATTGGCTTTCTCTCTGCCTTTTTTAACGCCATTTGTAGAAAAGAAGCAAAAGAGGATGCAATCCTCTTGTAAATACACTGCAAGTACTTTCTTTTTGTCTGTGATTCTTGTCCACCTACATGCGCCGACTGAATTTTATTGGAAAGTGGTAGCCTAGTGCTTCTTTTAAGAGCATTCTGGAAACATTGACAAATTGCAGTTTTATTTTGGACGACAGCTTTGTGTGATACAGAGGGGCCTTCAACGATAAGAACATTGTCCAGTGTGCATAAGAAACAAAAGGCACTTTTCTTGCCACTGTGTGCAGTAAACCACGACTCACAGCTTTTCACTTCTGCCTTTGTCTACCTTGAAATATGCAAAACAGGGATTTTGACAAAATTATACGCTACATTGTTTCTAAAGTACCTTAAACATGTCTTTGGCTTTTCTGTAATGTTATTTCTTGCTAGTTATCGGCTTACAAATACCTTGATACCAATATCTGTAATAAGCTAATATTAGATAATGCTGGCCATTCTGATGTACTGGTGGGGTTTAACATACAGTAGTATACCAGTTTGCCTCCCCGTTGTATCATTGTTGCCATCAATCAAGAATGTAAGTGTTCTTATTTCATGCAGATACCATTGGCCTAGTTCAGCCTAATACCTGGTGATAATTCACATAAACATAAGTCAGCAAATGTTTATTACTTGTTGCGTGTTACCTATTGAGTACATGGGCTACCTATCTTCTCTACACCTTCTCAGATTTTGTTAAGCAACCTGATAGATAACCTTAATACATTTATATTAAAACAAAACTCTTGTGGTATCCCTAAATAATACTCTTTTTCATTAATACTCTTGCACACTTGACCAATTACAAAGCCATCACTGAGGATCACTGAGATTTGTTATTGGTATTTCAAATAAAGTTGTACTCTACATACAAAATGAGCCCAAAGAGAAAGTCAGTAATAATACATTATAAAACAGCTCTCCCACTGTTACATTAAATATGTTATAACAGGGTAACACATTGATGGATTTTTCATTGACTGTTAGCTTGCCAGAAAGCTAAAAAAAAACAGAAAGATTTTTCTGTGTCCATTTTTTCCAATGATCTTGTTGACGAATAATACATAAATGTCATGGCTTCATGATGAATGTCCCCATTACTGCACATGGATCCAATAAGAAGACAAGTTTGATGAAAACTTCTTTTCTTATATGTATTCATTTTCACATTACCCTCTTTCCTGAGTTCTTCTTTGCACAATTTGAAAGAAATGTCATACAAATGTGTGCATGTTAGAAGTCATATGTTTTAAAGGCAGGAAAATCTCCTCTCTGCTCACCTGACAGCCCTAATGATATTTAAAACAGAGGCATGGTGCAGCATGTAGAACAAAACAATAACAAAACGTATTCTGGGAACTTTACTTCTAGGAAGGTTTGTTGTGCTCCATGGAGCTATAGAAATAATGTTTAGTACACACCGGTCTTCTGACTCATTTGATAATGTCGTGCATAAAGATGTTGTTCTTCTAAAGAAATTCGTCCATGTTAGCTCACTATTCATGTCCTTCAAGTCTACTCTTTGAAATTGATGTTCCCTACTTCCTGCAATAATGGACAAGGAGCCCTGTGGAGTCCATTTGTCCTACTGAGGATATGGTGGCTTCTTTTCAACTAAAAACCCTTGCTATTGAGCTATGGAGTGAAACACAATATGGCAGCAGACTCTTTCACTTTGTGAGGGTCCATTGTCAAGCAGATGGTAACAAACATGAAAAAACCCCACTGATTCTGCATGCAGAATTGGCATCTGCAACATAAACTATAGGTTTCCAGAGAGTCCGTTTGAAGACTGGAGTTGCGTTTACTGCTCACTGCCATCTTGTCAGTTTGGAATCAATAAATCTGAATTTGGGTGACAGTGTGGAATGTGGGTGGGGGAGAGGTGGGCCAAGCAAGTGGTAGTCAAAACAGCTGAGTGTGACAGCCTGAGAAAAATGTCAGTCAATGCAAACATGCTGTTAATACACTGTAAGAAATGTCAGCATGGACCTCCTGCTATAATATTGTATTCTATTGTATTCTGTAATTCTTTAAGTGCTTATTCTTTAAGTATTGATATGCTGTGATAATGGATTTTCTTTTTTTAGGTAACAAGTTTAATAAGAAATGCAGTGTATCTTCAAAGTTATAATCGTAATTCTATATTTAATGTTAAAAAATGTGAACCTTACAGACATGTTTCCAGACTCTGCTGGCCAGGTAAAGCAAGCTTCCTTTCTTTTTCCATGACGTTTACCTCAGTATAGTGTTTAGCTGTCTGAGTGACTTTACCTTGACAGAGGTTATGCACAGCTTCTCTTCATCTTTTAAATAGTTGAAAAATAGTTCTAGACCTTGGATTGACCATGTTTTTGCTTTCTGTCAACTCATTACAATTTGATATTAAAATAATCATTTAACCCATGCACATACTCATACAGTACATGTGCATGGGAAACAAGGGAAGTGAATATGTGAAAAATTGTCACATTAATAAATTATTATTTGAAACTGAATATATTTTTATCTTCCATCTTATCATGCCTCTCTTTGACCTACAAAACTGCATCGAGTGGCTTGAACAAAACAAGACTCCATCAGCTTATCAAGTTCTTTTGTCTTACATGTTGGCAAACATCTGTTTACAGACACATCCAGCAGAAACAGAGCAACACGGGCATCATGTCCTTCATGCTACCTGTCAAATTTAAGTCTAATACTCTAGTGTTTTATCCCAGGTTTGGCCCCCCACAAATGGTGCCTCCCCTGGTGTTTACAGGAAATGAGAGTGCAAGCTTGTGGTGTCATACCTTTCAGCAAGTGTCTGTACAGACAGATATTTTCATCAGTCTCTCGAGTCCTTTGTCAGAGACAGTGTTTCTGTGAGAAATCTCCCCTGGCATTTAATTTTCACATAAAATGTAATACATTTTGCCTGTCTGCAAGGGACAAGAGTCCAGGTGCCCTGTGGAGGGCCACAGCAAGGTGAGGACATGGGTCTAACATTTCTTATTAAGCCACACATGGTGCTGGGAGTAAAACTACTGGTACTGGTCGTTGTAAATTGTCAACATAATTATTAAAACAAAACAAGGTATAACTATTGCTTGTGTTGATGTCCTCACATTGTTTCCCCAGGTGGCACTCCATTGGTAGACTGTAGGCTTTTATAGCCACTTCTCCTACCAATCCTCCAAATATTTTCCTTTTTCTTTTTTTTTTGCTTCCCCCTGACTAAATTGTATATACTATATATGAACACAAGAACTATACAAAGTGTTAAGGAAGGACATTTAATTATTTAGTCCTCTACTCTCTGTCAGGGGGATAAATGTGCTAAACTTTTATCCCTGGTCAGGCATTCTTCCCAGTAGAAGATCTGCTTAGAGAGTAATGGATGATGCATGGTAATGCAGTATGACCTATTCTCTCAGTATGTTAATATTCATGGTGTTATGATTAATTTCACCCATTGCTTTAACCCACAAGCATATGCCAGCGGCTGCATACTGTGCATGGCTTGCATTTATTGGCTGCTGGCATCATCCTAAACTCAGTTTGTCTGGCTGTAAATGAGTGTAAATGGATACCTTAGTGGAGCAATGAGCATGTGTTTATTGAAAGTAATGCCCTGTCACAATCACAGCTGGCAAAAAGCAAGCCTCTATAACAGTGACACTCATTTGTCTGCAGCAGACAGAGCATTTTGTGAAATACAGTCCATTTCACAGGGACGCACGTTTGTACTTGCTTGAGGCCATGCAATCTTAACTGATATAGAACGGTTGCTTTCCACATGTACATTGAAGTTTAAGTGTGATCTCTATCTAACATGTAGGAAAACTGATGTGGTTGTGGGGAGCTTTTTGTCTTCCTGCACATTTTTTTTTTTTTTTAGTTGGCATCACAATGTGACTTGTGCTAATGATTCACATTATCACCTCAAGGAGGTATTGAACTATGCCAACCATGTTGCTGAGCACATCTTTGTGACATGCTTTTCTTTGAGTTATTTTGGGGTTGTCTGGGCTGTCTTCACCGACATCCATTTACTTCAGAAAGAAAAGCCCCCAGCTTGAAATAGCATCTCTCTATTTAAGTGTTTTTGCCTCACCTCCGCTCTATGAATTCCTAACGCATTTGAGTGTTGGTGTTTTCTCTAAAAAAGCTGCTTGTACAGGAAGAGCCAAACAAACAAAAAAGGCTTGGATCAGAGGATAGCGAGTTCTTTCACCAAGGATGGGTCCACTTCATACAGAAGGTCACCAGCTTTAGTGAATTAAATCATTTTGTGATGCAGATGGCTTTTTCCTATTGCAGTGGTCAACGTTGAAATGAGACTGATGATTACCTGCTTTGTAAGTTTTGCCCAAAGCAATGTTAAATACACCAATGGCAGATGGAAAATGTGTTCGAATACAAATGCCCCTTTTATTGAATCAATTGTTCAGTGCTCTGTATCGCAATTAGAACAGAAACAGCACCATTCTTAGTTTACTCAGAACACACCCAGTGGTATTATTAATTGACAACTCCTGTATAAAGACTGCCATTGTTTCTTCATTCTTTTCCCAGTTTTTGTTTTTGAGGGATATAAGCGTTTATAATTTGTGGGGAACATTTCTGGTTAAACAATGACACACATACTGTATATAGTCCACTGCTACTGTCCTGCAGACACTGTTTCTCTTGTTCTATGAAAACAAAAGAGAACAAGAGAGTCTATGAAACACCATTAACGATTAGTGAGCTAGCCATTGTCTCTTACTCCGTGTGAATTGTCAGTGTCATTACCTGTAAGTTCTTGAGCTTGCCTGCTCGTGTTTGAATTAGGTGTGTGAATGGCGGTGCGGCCATCACCAGTAGACAATACCATGTAGAGAAACTTAAACAGAACACAAATGCCTTGAATGGCTGTTACTTAAAAAATGAGTATCATGCAGTTTTTTTTAAATATGAAAATCTTCAGCTTTACCACCTTGACGAAATAATGAGGAAATAATTTTCTTTCTTGTATCATATTAGAGTTTCTTAAAGAGTGATGCAGTACTTGCTTAACAAACCAATTCAGTAACTTTTACATTCATACATGTAACACTCTGCAAAGTGTTCCTTGATTGCTTAATGGACCTCTCATGAAATAACTGTTTTTTCATTTTTCAAAACATGTCATTTATAACTACCTGCTGGGCCCAAATGTCTACTGTACATTTCTTTTATGGTCAAACTATCTCTGATGGAAGCTTCCCCCAAGCTTTCTTTGGAGTCATTTCTTTAAAACATGTACTAAAATTGCTTCCTTTCACAAACCCACGAGCATGCTTTTAACAAGAATTATTGGTTTAAAATGATTAGAAACATTGCTCCTCGAACTCATGACCCTGTGGCCAGATATGTCACTGTCATAAAGGGTGAGTTATCTGGATCACCACACTCCCAAGTACAGGAGAGGAATTTGAGCAGGAAAGTGAGCACAGAACTCAAAGCAATTTAAAACAGTGAGCCCAAAAAAGAAAGCAAAGCACTTTCCAATAGGCCTTGATGGAAGCCTTAACATTAGCTGAAATTCTGCCATGTCACGGGATTTTTATATCAGACGTTGTTGTGTTTTGCTAATGTTTTTTTCACTTTAACCATCCTGGGTGTCTACTTCTTTTTTCTTCATCTAAGGGATTTGCAGACAGTATTTCAGTTTAATGTAACATAAGCCCCATATGTTTTGTGCTCCTTATAAAGTAGCAGGATATGACTGCCTAAAAGTGCATTATTTTGTGTATGAAGGTAGATGATTGTTGTGAAAAAATGTATCTTATTTATTTTATTTACTTATTCATCTTACACAGATAAATACAACTTCCCAAAAGGTCAAACTGACAACTTTGAGAGTGCCCAGTTGTCACCCATGTGGTGCCTATTGAACAGTGTCATCTAAAACAGACAACCATAGATGCTATGCAGTGTGTTGTATGAAAATATCCAGGAAAGAGAGAAGTAATAAATTGTAGTTTGAAGGAGGGAAAATGACAATTGACAATGACAGTTTTTGGTTTGTGGAAGAACTTAAATGTGAGAAGTATCATTACAAACATTTATTTATGGATGACTGAATATAAGTTATTTAATGTTTCACTGTGGTATCAGTTTTTCTTGATAAATTAATAAGTGCCCTAGATTTGTCAATAGAAAGGTTTAAGGAATGGGATCATGTTGTCTCAGAAACTCCTTTGCTTTATGCTATCTGATTATGCTGAATGAATGATAATGGAGGCTGTTTAAAAACTGTTTTCTTGACATGGTATGCAAAAAGTCAACAACTCATTGACATATTTGACTTTTCACAACTGCTGTTGTCATTCATAAATGAATGATGTGACTGAAAGGGAGGATTATATTAGTTTATGACTGTGGTATAACCTGATTAAGGAACTTAAAGCATACTCTTCACAGAAATCAGTTTTGATGTGTATTTTACATTGCCTGTAGCCTGTCTGCATCATTTCAAGTGGATGAACAGGGTACATGAATGCACGTGGAATAATTTTGTCAGGCACACAGAAAATAACTTAAATGGCAAATCTGAATAAAAAACATAAGATTTGTATTTTTGTTTGTACTGTACTGAAATGCACTGCAGTGTTTTAACATTTTAGTGTCACGGTAGAGCACATTGCCATACTCTATGCTAGGAAGGGGTAATGGATGATCAGTTTTGGCAATATTTGGCGCAAAATGATATCTTTGAACTAATTTTTGGGTTTCAATTCTTCTTTTTTATCCATATAGCACTCTACTCCATCATACTATTCTGTGTCTTCCTATGGATCCCCTTTGTTTATTTCTACTATGAAGAAAGGGATGACGACAACGTGAACAAATGCTCGGTAAGAGTGCACCTTTCTTCTTCTACACATGGCACTGTAGCCTGCTTATATGCGATGCTGAGGAATTCAAATTTCATTCAGGTGATTCAGGTGCGGCTGACTAATATGTTAATGCAAGAATGCCCTGGAGTAATTCCAGTTGAACTTCCCAGCCAGTTTGAGGCAACATGAACACATTTGTTTCCACACATTTTTACATGGCAAACAATGAAAGCGAATGCCCATCCTTCCATTTTTATTGACCTAAATCTTTTCCCATAATGTTCTTTGGATACTGCATGAACCTTCACAATACACCCATGTCAACCCAGGTTTTAGCAGCGCGGTGCATTATAGATTATATGTTTCTTCAGTGATTTTGCTTCAATGTTTTGTCTGATATTTTGTCAGTTTTTTGTGCCCTGGTACTGAAGAAACAACATGTCATTTCTCATGCATTTTTATAGATGAAATGACAAATGAACATAATCTTGAAGCCTGGAACTAGTTAATCAGCATTGTCTTTGTATAATTATTTTAAGTACGGTAAAATCTGTCCAATCACTATCATTATCTATAGTATAATGTATAGTAAATATAAGTAAGTATAGTAAAAAAAAATTTATTTTTTTTTTAATAATAGCACCGGACTGATGTGTCAAGCCCTGTTATTTACTTGGTCCGCTTTACCGAGAAATGATTTTCTCGAAAATTTTCTTGAAAATCATTTACCAGTAGTGAAAGAAAGGTTTTGTTGACCACCTGTGGTGCTGTAGAGCAATGTCTTGTATTCTTGCATTCTGTCATCATGCGCTCACAGGACACACATGCGTGCCAAAAAGGTCAGGCATGCACACCATGAGCACAGAGGTGACATGATACACATTTCTGCTGACTGCAGAGGGCATATCGACAGGTAGTGGAGATAATGTACTGTCAAAGATGAGAATGAGTATAAAATGTCGGTTTCAAAACATTAAAAAAAGGTTTGTCGTTGTTTTATGAGGTAGGAAATGTAGTCAGTATATTTTTAAGGCCATGAAGATACAAACAATACACTTAGAATGTGTTTGTGTTTACATTAAGTCTAAACTAAAGTCTAAATTAGCTACACAAGCTTCATAAATGTAAAGAAAATGATTAAATGACATATTTATATAATAGTTTGAGGCAGTAAAAATAGTCACATTGTCAAACCTTTGCACCACTACATCCATACTATAAATTGTAGGCAGCATATTGTTACCTGAAATTTGACAAAAATTGAAATCCCTATCTTCAGAAGTCTTTTCAGTGAGTGATGTACCAAACACCAGCTATCGCATAGTGCCTTTTTTCTCTTCTTTGTGTCAGTTTTGAGCTGACAGAGGCACTTTCTCTCACAGACAGGGAGGTCTTTTGTATTGTTACTATAAAAGCACCTTGAATAGCATTGGAAGTGACATGTTATCTCTGCCAGGTCGAACTGGATCTACACTGACTCCATATAGCTCTCACTCACTATAGCCCTTAACTAAATGGAGTATGACCCCTTTCCCTCACTCACAATGGATAATAATATTTCACTCCATGGCAACGATTGACCAGTTTAATTTTTTTCTTTTATTGCAGCAAGTGAAAAATGCTCTGAAGTACACATTCGGATTTGCCATTGTCTGCGTGGTGCTCCTTTTAATTGGGTAAGTTGGAGACATGGATGGCTTCTTCTGCTTCAGTACAGGATAGGTGGAAGTGGGTGTGGACATGTCATTGTGTTCAGTTAATGAGAGGAGGGCCCCTTCAAACAGCTACAGTACCATTTGTCAGGCCATGATAAGTCATTCCAGAGAAACTTTATTCGTCTGTCTAAATATAGGTTTTGTTCTTTTTTGTCTGATTCTAAACTAGATTTAGTGCATTTTCTCTACGTGCAAAGTACATGTGGAGGGAATATTGAGTCCTATTTGTGACATTCTATATTGTATCTACAAATCAACGCTGATATACATTCTCAGCCGTGTCCCATTTATCTGCCAGTTTTATACTGGTTGTGTTCAGTGGCACCTGCACTACATAATAGATTTCCTTTGCAGCCGTGACAGCAACATGCCTGGAGTTCAGCCTATACCATTTAATGTGCTCTCTCAACCATTAAATGGTGCATTGGAGGAAGGCTTACCTGGTTTGAGAAAATAAAGGACACATGACTATACTTTCTTACAGCTTGAAGTTTGGAAGTTAGGACTTTTTTATAGACAGAAGCAATTTAGCCCCTCTTTTACCTCATGAACTGGAACTATTGCCGCTTTGTTCTGGCAATTGTTGCTTTGGTCCTTTGATTTTCAACAACATGATAGCTTTTATCCTGAACTGCTTTTCTGATACTGGAAGACATAATGGCTTTGTCTGGTGACTGTTCACTGAGTTAGGTCTTTTCTTGACGGCTTTGTTTGTTGCCTTTCTACCTGGCAAGGTGTTTAACTCCTTAAATGACCCCTGATATTTCATTGCTACAGGTTTTGATTTTTTTTGCCACTTCAAATAACTTATTTTAACAAGTCATTTAGTCTCATATTCAGCATTTAAACCTTTTTGTGTTAATCTAAAGACTATTGATTGATGATTAGTCCATAGTCTCTTCAAAGAAAATTGCCGAATCACATTTATTGTAATTTTTATTTGAGACCAAGACAACACAAGCTGAGCTCATCAAGTTTCAAGTTGTATATTTGTCATATGCACAACAATTACAGTGAAGCAGTCGTACAGGTAGGAACTAAATGCACACACATATGCACATAAATATATACTGTGATGGTTTACGCACATATGCACATACATATATACACGCACAGATGTAAACAGGTTAAAATAAGTAGGTAGGTAAGGTAAGGTGTAATAGTGCGATGCAAGTAAAGTGGCATAGTGGCGAGCTTGAGAGTTCAAGGGCTTAAGAGTTCAGCAGCTCTGTCAGAGGACCAGACTATGTGGCTACTAGAAGTATTTTAAAACTCTTTTTATGACATGGTGTCATAGCACACATTGTGTTGAAAATGACATCCAGAATTTCAAAATGCTCAAAATGTTACTGGTAGCCAATGAAGGAAGGCCTTTATTGGGGTGATGAGGGACCTTCAACTTGTTTTTGGAGCCTGGCTGTGGGCTGGAGCCGGGCCACTGAAGATGGACTAAAAAAGGAAAACAAAGTTTGAACACTATTCAAGATGAACAGACAACATGAATAACTAATAACTCATTTTTCTGTTTCTCTCTTAAAGAAAATACCTTTTTAGAGTTACGTTGGAGAAAGTTACATCCTTACTGCAGACACATAAGGGTTAAGGTGACTTTGATGTGGTGTTTTTTTTCCTAAAATGAAAAATGACACATAACATGACCGAAGGGAAGCGCATGAAAAAGATTAAGTGCAAGTGTGGACCCCTGGGGATATCTGCATGATAGTGGAGCAGATGAGGCCTATTGAGACCTGAAATTTAATGCTTTTGCATATGAGGCAAAGGGAAGAGTCTGAGATGCTGATCTAATGTCTTTCACCTCCCCTGATGAAGGTTTTCTAAATCTTTTTTGAACTACCGGTTTTTTAACTTCCTAAAAGAATTCCTGCAGATTCACAGAGCACCATATTTCACTAGATTTTTTTAGATGCTAAACACTGAGAAGGATTCTGGCCGATTTCTCTCTTGTCTGTCAAGAAGGATTAATGATCAATGGAAAAGGATTTCATGATTAATGGAATCAAAGTCTGCTCTGAAATTGAGCATCAATACTGTTCACCCGTTCCACACTTTAGCTTGCATAAAGATATACTGGTAGTCTTAAGAGATGCCCTTTCAGTAGTGTTGACAAAATGTTTTTAAATGTTTTTCCCACAACATCGAGGAGCTGTTTAGATGCAACTTTAGATTGGTAGGTCTGTCTCCGTGACTGATGGGTTTAAATGGTTAAATGTAATTAGGATTATTGATTCATGTAATTAGGAGCTAACAGGATGTGAGGAAATGCATTACTATAAACAAAACACTAGGTCATCTACCTCTTCAAGGAAACACAGGTTCAAAGGTTAAAACATCTGGTTGATTGGAAGGTGATTGTATATCATATATCAAAAAGTTTGTGCAAAGAAGTGCTAAAGTCACTCGGCAGGTCATGACAGTCATGGTTAATAGTACTAAATGTGGATGGCTATAAAACTTTAGATCTTATGCAGCTTATGTTTTTTTTTTGTTTGTTCCTTTCCAAAATAAATGGAAAAGGATAGGAGGGGATGCAGAGCTTAGAAGACTGTCCATTGTGTTCAGAATAGCAATTAATCCAGTTTTCAAGGGTGCAGCAGTATCCAAGTTAGATAAGCAAAAGGTCAATAAAACGGTTTGCAAGATCCTCTTTATATGATTTGTAAGCCCTATGTTCACAGTAAACACATAATAAAAGGCAATGTATCATCATATTCAACACTGACGATTGTTTATTTAATTATATATATATATATATATATATATATATATATATATATATATATATAAATATAAAACAGCAGCATAGTAAGACAAGAGAATTCTAAAACAAGAAGAAAGAGGCACAGGTCCAATTTTACAGCACTGCAGATAAGTAAGAAAACAGACATTTACCATGGAGCTTAGATGTGTCGTTGCTGGAGTGGAGAACATACTGTAAAAGCTTTTTTTTCTATTTCTACTGAGCATTAGGCTATATAGGACATAAAAGGTCTGTGTAGTGGGATATAGATGTAGCCCAGAAGAAAATTTCTATGTGCTGCCCAGCAGCTTTTTAACAACATACTTACTTGTTAAAATAAATAATAAAAAAATATCTGTTTTCTGACAGAACTAGCAGCAGTCTATACTTCTGTCTGCGTGCCTCTGGCTGTCTTGCCATCTCTCAATAACAGCAATGACACTGGTAGCTTTTTGCATGTTTGTCTGTGGTGGAATGATTAAAAAAACATGAACAAAGATTTCTTCTTTATTTTCCTTTTATGTGTGGAATCTGTGTGCGGCTTATAGAGAAAACACACCAGTTGCCGAAACCATAACTGCCAGCACAAAGACTAAATTTTAGCATATTGTGCACTGGGGACAGTGACAGCCTAGAAGTAACCTAATGCACTTTACCTTACCTCTACTAAACTATTGTTTTATTGCTTTCAGGGCCTTCGTTCCACTTGAGGCTCCACCTAGTCAGAATTCCACTCAATGGGAGAAAGTACAATATCTTTTTGAGGAGCTTGGGAGTAGTCGTAAGTATATAATACTTCCTGTTATTTTCAACTTGGGTCTTATTTTTATAGTTGTTGTTACCATGACTATCAGATTTTATTTCTTTTATCTCTTTTTAAGTCTGACTACTTCATTCATTCCACCCAACCCCTTCATCAGTCATATTCATTACTCCCTTGAAGCCACGGCCATGGCTACATCCATCGCTCCTATCCATTCTTCATACTCTATTCTCTCCTGCCTTTTTTAATTTTATTCTCTCTATTATCTGGCTATTATCCAGCCTCATCGATCAGTGTAAAGTCTAAAGGTTTGTTTAGACAAAATGGGGAGCAAATTTTAGATGTGGTACAATTGCAGGCAAAACAAAAAGACTCAAGTTGTCTCAAGATTGAGATGATGACCCTTCTTGATGAATGTATGGAGATTGGTAGATTTTGACATGAGATTCTCCTCTTTTCATGCTAATGGATGTCCAGGTAATGGAGGTTAGCATGTTTGAAATTAATGCAATGCTTCGTAGGGTCAGTTGTGAGGAAAGTATTTTAAATGGACATGTTCGTAAACTATGAAGCCTGGTTGCTGAATCATAAGCAGGGCAGATTCGACTGTTTTAGGTGGCACAAATGAAATATGCTCAGATATAGTGTATCTTGATCGTACCCACAATCAGATCACATAGACTGTATTTCATCTTCCTTGATTTGATCAGGAATTACATTGGGGTAATCTGGTGACCACTCATGGATCCACCTTTGTATTGATGTCATAGAAAGTGCTGAGATGGACAAGAAATGACAATAAAGGTGTAGTCTGCAATTCTAATCCAATACAGTTTTTGTCAAATTCAGCAAGTATCTCCTCACGGTCCGCTAGCTGTCCGTTCTGTGTATGCGCCGAAGAAAAGTCCGGTGTTCATAAACAGCCCTGGCTCTGTAAATGGGAAACAAACACAGTGGCTCTTCCATTCACTTTTCCAGCTAGTCCTCAATCAGCAATAAGAGATTAAGAGATTTACCAGTTAAAAGAGTCTCGTATTGATGGTTGACTATGTGATCCCAACACTGTGAAGGCATTCTCATTGGGCGTCTTCACTTGTTGAACGAATTGCCTGTGCTTATGCTCATGCTAATGCAGCAACATTGCCAAATATGGACTCTTAACAGTCCTCTGGCCTTTTGCCATCTGGGGATCAAGGAGGAAGTTGAACCATCTGCCTCTCTTCACAATAGTGGACCCCTACATGCTCTCCCTAACGTTCCTTCCTTGGCACGGGGAAATTGCTCGGCTGTTGAGGAGGAAATGTGAGGATCATCCCTTTTCTAATTCCCCATCTCTTCTCTCTCCAGATGGGAGGTTAATTGTGTAAAGGAAAGGCACTTTTGCCACATAACCCCGCTGACTGCTTTGCAACGACTGTTCATTAAGGCCACTACATCCTTAATAGCTCCAACATTACATATGTTACAATGTCCCATTGATGCCTGAATGTACTCCAGATCAGTAGCTATTAATGTTGGCATTCAAGACCAGATAATACAATCTTGTATTTCTGGCCATGCCTCAAGGTGGAGTGGGTGGGTGTCCAACTTTAACTAGGAAGAATACTTGAGCAAGATTCCAAGCACTCAACTTTTCCTGCCTATCCCCATTATCAGTGAGAGAAGAACAAATAAACTCATACTGACCCTGACATACACATACACATGTGTAGATACGATGTGGAAGCAAATCTAAACCATAGCAATTATTTCTACCAGTGTATTTTACTGTCTTCACCCCTCATAGCTCACAATAGAAAAAGACTGTAATGCAATATTAGCCTGGAGTTATTTTGTGTTTTCCTGTATGAGAGCTACTGTGTTTATAGAGGTGGTAAGACAGTTCTTATATCTGACCCTGACTCTCAGGGCTCTGAAGATATTACTGTACCATACCGTATTGTACATGATTTTGAAAATGAAACAGTTAATAAATAAACAATTAGTAAATGGGTAAAAAAAGAAAAGATGACAAAAGAATACATGTTAAAAGATCAATCAAGTGTTTTTGCTTATGGAGTGCATATATGGTAAAACAAATCACGTACAGTATAACTTGTATTACTGCTGACCAGCAACCAAAGCTTACCATGTGTTCCTAAATTCTTTTCCTATCTCCAAAGCAGCCATTGGTATCCATTCATTTCACTATAATTTGGCTATCAACTTAATAAAAGTTGTAGCTTCCGTAGGATATGATTACATCATCATGGATAAAAGAAGTGATCTTTGCATGCTAGTGCAAATCAGTCTGTGACTTTGAGCGCAGTCATGCCTCAGTACTTTAAATTTGAGAAACTGAAAGTAGACGAGATGTTCACTGGACTAAGTTGTTGCTGTCCAGCAAACTGCAGTTCAGAGTATCCAGCCTTTCTCGGAGTCTCTGGGTGGGGTCCTGGAGAGGGCATCACCTAAGGACTCCATGGATCTGCTGCGGGACGTCAACGCCTGAAGGATTTTGTCTTTCCTGCATTTAATTGCATGAAATGAATCTCCACTTTGTTGCTCTCTCTCTATTTACATTTTGTGTATTGGCACTGTGACTACGTAGAACACTAATTATAATGCAACCCTGAGTAAATCTGCATCTGGCTTCAAAATTTCACAGACAGCAATTTGTGCAAAATCAGATTTTTGTGCTTTCAGACCTGTCAATAATGCATTCTGAGAGAATTAGGGTTGAAACTTTGCACTGTAATGACGTGTAACTCTAGTCATAAATGAGACACCACTTATACTTACACAGCATATGAATACATTTGCAGAATGATGCATTTTCCAAGTTTTGAATGTGTCTTGAAAGCCTTTTTTATTCTGATCTGCCTTCAGAACACCTTGTTTGTTTCTGAAATGAAAGCCGCTGTGAAAAACGTCACATTCAGTCATGTTTACATTCAGAATCTTGTATATTTTTAATTTAAACCATATTGATTCTTTAGGTAATGTTTTCTGTATATACAGAGTTCATTGTCAAAGGTTTGTGTTTTGCTAACTGAGTTATAAAATGGCATGGGTAAAAATAGAGGCTATTATTTTTTTAAATGCATTTGAGGCTTTAGTTGACAGATTTATGTTGAGGGAGTTGAAGTGATGCTGTTGATCTCATCTTGATTGATCTTTTGACATTTTCTGCCGTCCCTCAAGTTTGCGGTAGTACTTTATCTGTATTAGCATGCTGTCCCTCAACTGTGGGATTAAAGCTACAATATGCCCAAAATATCTTCTTAAACACAAACTACTATCTAACCCCATTTCCCAAATTATATGACTTTTTCAGCTTTACCCACACAAAGAGAAAAAAATGTTGTCTGATAACTTTCGCAACTTTGCTATAAGCCTCCACATGCTGTTGTATGGCAGTACCTGGTTATTGTTGCAGTCATACAGTATACTATATCCCATCCCTTGAACATACATCTGCTTCCTACTTGCTTTTGATGATTTTGTCATTCCTCAGAAGTAGGGTGCTAGGGCTAAAGGAGCTCCTTAATAAACACCTCTCTGTACAAGTCCTGTGCATGCACACAAGCCTGAAGGGCTATATGCAGGGTGAGATAAGAGCCACCCCATTCCATTGCTGTTGGAATCGAAGCTGTACAGATGTGGAAGCACCACCAATAATAGACAATATTCCCTCTGTTTAATCCCCGGAAAATCTGCTCAAGAAACCAAGAAGAGTGGCAGCAAACATCTATCCTTTGCTTTGTGTAGAGTTCATGAACAGAATGTTCTCCATGCAGAACATGGGGCTATTGTCTATTTTACCAAGCTCACCACTAAACAAAGGCAACAAAATCGCAATGAAACACCCGGGAATAGGAAACATGCATTCAAATGTTAATGTTCAGCCCAGCTGTCAGACTTCAAAGTTTTCTTTTTGCATACAATACAATAGGGAGCAGGCATATAATTTATCTCCATTTTCCACCTCTTTGTCCTGCTGCTTGTGAAATGCCTCTAAAAGAAAGTGATAAATGTTATAAACAGGACAAATTATACATGCCCTGAATACTGACTTAATATTCCCAATCAAATGCCACTGTCAAGGAGAAAGGCAAGCAGAGAGCCACCTATGCCCTTCCTGACAGGTGGGCTGGGCACTATGAAGTTGCTGCTGAGAGGATGTGGGATATCAATAAAGGGACAACTGTGTAGCTTTTTACATGGAACCCTATAACAGGTGGGATCTTGACAGGGGAGAGAGGCAATCAGTCTCTTCATCAATCCCTGTCTTCTAACTCCAGCTCTGACAGCTGGTGTGACACCTACTGTTGCCCTTGCCTGATGGGTGGTCTCCTTTCTGCCTCAATCAAAGGTGACACACATCAACTCAACCTGCATACATTGAAAGATCCAGCTGTTTAAAAACTGATTGTGATCAATGTGTGAAATAATAAAAAAAAAAAAGGGTGACCAGATGTGGTCCAAGAGTCCAACATGATGCATGGTCCTTGTCCTTTCATTCTTCCCAATTACCTTCAAAGAAATTAATTCCTTGAATTTTCCCTTTGAGAACATTAGCACAGAGACACATCCTTCCAAGATGGGCTGTGTTCTTGGCATCTGGTGTGCGGTCGGTTAAGATGCAAAACTATCCATTTTTAAACTTTCTTTCAACTGGATACTTGTTATTCTGTTTGATGTGATTCATTTTTCTCTCACAATTCCTCGGGCTTCAATGCAGGACATTGAAAGGGTCAGTTTACCCAAATAACAACACATCGGAGGATAAAAACAAAATTTCCACTTACGTTCAGGGTATCCAGCCATTTGGTATCATTACTGTCTTTGCAGAGATTTTATAATATCTTAATGACATATTTTGAGGTACTCCAGCTATTTGGCCTTGCACCTCCATAAGGTTGGGAGACTCACGTGTTTAAAAAGAACAACCAAAATGAAAGTAGCAGATACCAAGATACTCTGATTTGTAGTGCCTAGTATGGTTCTAGCTCCAAAAACGCTGGATCATACATTTTTTCAAAATCTATTTCCAGTTTACAATGCAGGCTTTCTATTAAATTGGATATATTAAAAGTTGTAGTTTCTGAGCCCAAGCTGGGATAGCCCAAATAACATCACTATGACATCATTAAGGCTATTTCCTCAGACTTGGCAAAGCTTCTCCAGAGACACAGAATTACAGAACACACACAAAACATACAATAGTTTTCACAGGCTGAGTAGTACTCCACATGAAGAGTAAACTGACCGTATTTGCACAATCATTGAAATGCCCCTTAAAACTCACCCATAGTATTTCTTTTCTGAAAGCAATGTCCCAGTTACCCAGGATAATTCAGACCTCAAAGACTTCTCTAGACATTTTTTGTAGTATAAACTAGTGAAAACTTTCACTACACAGTTGCACATCAAACTCCATTGATTACACCCATTGAAGAGGGCAATTGTTTCCCATCCCAAATGTTAGCTGACAGTAGCTAACATTAGCTTGCTAATACATTTTTTGCATCTAGTTCCTGCCTTTGTACCAGCTTCAGTTTGGTAACCGTAGTTTTGGCTTCGTGCATGAAAGTAATTTGTGTCTCACCAAGAAACACAAAAAACTGTTCCTTCTGAATTACATGCACTGCACAGCGGGGGGATTTACACCAAACTACACAAACAGTCTTTATAAAATTTTTCCATTGGATTTTCTACAGGAATGTGCCAATGACCTTTTAGAAGCAGCTTTAGGATATTCAAAGAAATTTAGATGCAGTGTTACTCAGTTCATACAGTCGCTGCAGTAGGGTTTGAATGCTGGAAACATTTCAGCTGTCAATGTTGAGTTTAAAAAACAAACAGCTGACTGAAATACCATCAAAGTGCATACAAGTTTTCACATGTGGTCAAGAGTCCATTGATGTTTCTTTCAGAGGCCAAGGTCAAATCTCTAATGGCTTTCCTGTCTTTCCTCCTGCAGATGGTCTACCTGCTCTGTCTTTCTCCATCAGCTCCTTGACCTTGATTGGCATGTTGGCAGTGATCACTTACACGGTGAGTTGGGACCGGAGACAAGTGGTTGATGTTGTTTCATGTGTTCAGTAGAGCTATATCTGCAGAGTAATTAAGGCAAATCATCCAGTGGGATGATTTCCAAATCTTGCCAGCCCAGTAGCTTAATAGCACCTGTGCTTATTGAGACATCTGACATAAAATGTTTTGAAGTATGACGAAAGACTAAATAGAATAATCTTCCTTTTGGCAGATTTATGTCACGGTTGATAATGCATGTTTTTGTAAAATATTGTTGGAGCTGCAGTGCAGTTAAAGGTTTTTTTTGTGTACAAATGGTTTCCCATCTTCTTCGTTGAGATGTACCTAGTGATGGAGTGGCCTTTCAGTATTAGTAATGCCTTGTGATTTTAGAGCTCTGGCATTCAATTGCTCAAATTGCTCAGACTGCTGTCTTTCACCTGAGCACCCGAGACTTTTGCATGATGTATGTGCACCCTTCACCGGCTTATCAACCACTTATCTGCTGCCTATTTATATATATATAGATCTACCTCAGTGTCCATTAATATATGCCTATATTTTGATTCCCTCAGCATTTTGCAGTTTTTCATTTTTTCCTGGATCAGAAAAATTGACTGCGCTGTAACACTTGTTAATGCTGTCCATTTTTCATAGCTGTTATCTTGGTAACTAGACTGTGAATATTCCCTGGAGGTGGTGGCGCTGGTGTCAGGGTGGGAGTAACACAGAACAGTGCCTACTGGGGAAAAATACAAAAAAACCCCAGCTCGGGTATCAACCAGGGAGTGAGAGTAAAAGTGACAGCCAACCCCAATCTATCCAGTTTCTGTTGAGCTCAAAGAGTCCTATTTGACAAATTACACAACAAATGAATGTGGAGCTCTTAATGAATAATACACAACCAAGTAAGTTGTAGAACCAACCTCCCTTAAGGACATATAATCTGTCTCAGCTGGAATTTTATCCACCGTTCTCTCACTTTGCGTCTCACACTTCTCTACAGAGTGGATAATTACCTAGTACGTTTTGAGGATGGAAGTGTGCTCAGATTTGCAATGCCCCATGTTGCTATTGACTCTGTGAATGCCCTGTAGAAATCAAAACTCCCAGTGTGTCTTTGTTTTTGATGTTCCTTGTTTTGATGAAGTCAATCAAAGAATTCAGACCTTTGGGCTGCAACAGCAGCTGCCCGTCCTGTTTTATTCTCATGGACACAAATGCAGGAGCTCTTTTTATCTCATTTTTTATCCTTTCATCTTTGCTCTCTCCTGTCTCCTCGATCTACAGCTCTTCTTGGTGGCAACCCAACCATATTTGCAAAGAGCTGTGTGATTTATCATTCTTTACTATGTGTTACTATTAAGCCTGATTAACTTAATGGAGTCTAAGTGACGGGTTCCATAAGCAGCGGAAATGATGTCCATGACTCCTGTGCTAATTTATCACTACTCTTTGTGCAGAACTAGCCATCTGCCCTTAATGCAAACAACTCTGTGATGTAAACAGTATTTAACACTGGAGCCTAGTGCACTTAAAATGAGTACAAAGAGAAGCAAGTTATAGCTTTTACTGCTTTTTTGGCACTTTCTCTGATGTACTCAAATTTATATCAAACAGAGGCACCCTCTATAAGCAAATAGTGTCTTCTGGTTTGACTAGGTTTGGTGTCTGTCTGTCCATCACGCTAAACTAAACCAATGCTTTTAACAGTTTAAATGCTAATTTTGTTTCTATTGATGAAAAATGTTACAGTCTGTAAATTGGTACAGTGACAGTCCAGCAAACTACAGTATATCAAATAGGGCTCAACCTTAGATGAGATTATTACTTTAAATTCAGATGAATTAAATGAACTTATTTTTTCACTTTATATTATTAACACACTATAGGTGTATTTGTCGTGCTAGTAACTTACTCTAATGGCAGCTATTTAAATCTCTGTATTTTCATCTCTGCACTATTAACTAAGTAAATAAGGGATTCAAATCCATGAATAAAGTACATAAAAATTATTTTGTGTGATGATTGAAAATATAGGAATATGTACTCTGCGTTTACATACTAAAAATGTTTCACTTGTTCTCTGGTGTTATAGTTTGTTTTATAATACCTGTCAATCAATTTGATTGAGATAGCAGGTTCCAAACCTGCATCTGGAATTTTGGTTGGGTTGGGACTACCCTTTTGTGTGTAGTTGAATTTAGCGATTGTACCTTTAAGAAAACTCAGCAAGTAATTTCAAATAGTTAACTAGCTTTGCATTGGATTTTAGATGAAAGTCATTGTCAATTTATACTCAAGCAGTCACTTTTCAATAGTGAGGATTTCATTCTCTAATGGAAATCTATAAATATGGTAAATTTCTTCCACATTACCTGGAATGTTTACACATGCATATTCCTTCTATATTATCTCCCACTCTGTTTGATGGTACCCAGCAGTGATGACATGAGACCGATCAGGCTGATCTCAAAGTTCATGCATCATGCGAGGTCCTTTGGCTTCATTTAAAAGCTTGGCTAGCATATTGACTTATGACTCTCATGGCTCTGTCTCCTGTGGACCTACCTTTCTCTTGCTCTTAAATTGCCAGCCACAAGATGCTGATGCTGAACTAAAGTTGGGAAGATTAATGTCTGTTGATCTAATCACAGGCCCCGAGATTGACCTGGGAAGATGGGGTCTCCGAGTGAATCAGAAGGGTGTCACTAATACTTAATATAGGATTCTTCAATCCTTTGATGCTTGTTTGGTTTCTATATTTTACATATAAATTTGATTTATATAATTTTTATTTCTTTCTCACCCTTTACTTTTTAACTGAAGTTTGCCATTTAGAATTCTGTAGTAGGATTTTGAATAAAACATGGCATGTACGATTCAATTAGTTTTTATAACACTTAAAAAAGCAAAATACTTTGAAATAAATAAGTGACTGTGATTAGGACACGACTGACTGTAAAAGCCCTTTAACCTCACAGTAGGCTCACTGGACACTGTAATGGTTGGAGACAGCCTGTCAGTCAACCACAACAGGCCTTTTCATAACTGAGCTGCTAGATGGGTTCCTTTTTGTAGAAAATGGGGTAAAATTGCTGTCCATTCAAAGGACCATTTTAAATGTTTCATTCATGCACAACACAACCTCAGGCAAAAATACAATTCATAAAGCACTATTTATACCACTACCGGGCCCATTATCAAAATCATTTTAAGCATGAAAAAAAAAATCGTGCCAAAGGGTCAACACAGGGCAAATGATTAACTGACTAAAAGTGTGTCCTGTTCTCTTCATTGGCTTCAAGTAATCTAACAGAAAAGTTTGCATGCATTCTGCTTCTCCCCGTATAAGATGGCCCTTATTAAAAGACAACTTTTTTATTTGGGAGTATTCCTTATTTTCATTACTAAATTGACTACACTATAAGCAGTCGTCTTTAAACTTAACAACAGCAAATGTGTGCCCCTAGACAAATCAAAACACAGAAGAAGCTAAGCTTTGTTGCGCAGCTTCAGGAAGGATACTAAAAACTATTTTACCAATCACTGCTCAGAGCTTTCCTAAAGCCTGCTACCCATTATATCTGTTGCATTATAACTAAGACAAATACACTGCAAAATAATGCTGTAACGTAATAACTGCAGGGATTTAAAAACACTCAATCAGCTCATACCAAAGTCTTCAGGCTTCCTTTTTTGTTGCTGGGAACGAGCCTTAATACCTCTCACCAGAGGGGCACACCTAATCTCTCTATGACGAGACTGCAGCTGCGGGAAACTTCAAGCCCTTTCTGAGGACTGAGTCACACACACAGGCATGTAAGAAAAAATCACTTCATAAATATATCCCTCAGGTTAAATTTGGAAAGACGTCCACTAGACTATTGAAAAGCTGCTCTGCAGTGACACAGCCAGTTCCCAGGATCTGGCATTGTGCATGCTCACTCACTGAGATGGCTTACTGGGATACTTAATGAAATGGAGCCATTGTTAATGTTATTATTTGCACATGTGCTTTTCCTGCTTTGACAAGTCAAATTGTCTGATGTGAAAAGGGTCTAGTGGTCTACCGAGATGTCATCTAGAAGAATATGTTCCAACCTTGTAGCCAAAAGCTTTGCTATAAATTTTCAGTCTATGTCAAGCAAACATCTGCTGGTCTGCCCTGTTTTAATATGAAGGACATGTTAGTTACCATACTATCGGGAAGAAAGGCTCTGAAAACAGTTGTAAAAGTAGGAGACAGGCTGTCAGGGCCAGTGACCTTATTATTTTGCCAGTCATTGATTGCACTGTAATGTGTTCTTGCTTCGTAGGTTTGTTGAACTTCTCTTTCTGTTCTCTTGAGGAAGATTAACAACTGATGAGAATTTTTATATTAAAGAATCACATTGAAAGTTTGACTTGTAGTTGTACAAAGATTAATAAAACACGTGAAATGATCTGTTAATGTCTTCACTATAATACCCAATACATCTGTAATGACTGGGGCACGCTGTCAACTCGTCTTTTCCCTAAATTAGCCAAATATTTGCTGAGCTTATTGATAAATTCATATGTGATGTTTGATAAAGAGAATACATTTCTCAGCTCTCTTTGTAGCCTATTTAATTGTTGGTCAAGGTTTGGGTGTTGTGCCCCTTTAAATTTATAGAAAGTTAGTTTGTAAAGCCATGGATTATAGCCTTAACAATCTTTCACGGCAAACTGGGAGAAACATCTGGGGTATCACTTTAAGCAATACATTATTTGAACTATTTTGTAAAATATTGAATGACCAGATCGGTCTGTGAAGGGCATGTTCATATCGGAAAACAAATTAATTCTCAAGGCTAATTTGTGGAAGATGAAATAAAATGTATACTCTATCTCATAGATACGCAGTTTCTCTATAGAGCTCTAGTGTGTACAGGAGCCTAGTAAAGGCTGACTAAGCTCTGCACCATGTCTACGTCACTGTGATCCATTTAAATGACACTTAAATATTTAAATACAAGTGTGTCACCATAGAGTGACCTCTTGATCATACCACTTTGTAAGTCCTGACCTCCATTATAGTAACAGTCAAGGCCTTCAGAATTAAGGAGGTAACCTCTCTACTCCTGGATGTAAAGAGGGATGAAACAACTGACCAACCCAGTCACTTTTTAATTTTAAATGATTCTTATTACTTAGGTGGGACTCTTGAATGTAAGCCATCTGGGCTTTTTCTAAAAATCTGCGTTTTCTTCAGTTTGAATGAATTAAATGTTCAACCATAGTCATGCAGTGGTAGAATGAACATAAATCTATTTGAATTGTCCAGAGATATACTCATACAAATAACAAGAGACTCTAGAAAACAATTAAAATGACATGTTAAAAACAAAAAACAATTTTCCTTTGGGTTGAAAAAAAAAAATTATGATTCATAATCAAGCAGTGGTAGAGTGAGTTAAGATCCATCGAAATGTCTCTCATAATACTCATACTTCAAGAACTAAAAACGACACATTAAAAGCACACCAAAAAAAGCAACCAGTTGATGTTTAAGGACAGAACAAAAAGGGTATGTTATACCCTCTTGAATCAGTGGAGCAAAATCTGTAGATTTGTTTTTGTTTTTTTTCCACAGGATGTGTTGCTTGACCTAAAAGTGATTGCGGAGGAGGTCCTCGTTTCAGCTTGGGACCACGAGAATGATGAGTTAGGTCTAGCAACAGGAAGCTTTTAAAAAGCAAGCAGTCGTACACCTCACCCCTCAGCATTCTTAGTGATCCCAAACACTCACCAGTTTTGGCATCTGCTCCTGTCTTGTTGTTTTTATCCAGTTACACTTCGGCGACATACAGTCAATATTTTGGAGTGAAGTTGCGATCACTGTGAGACAAGAACCAAATGAATCCATAATAGACTCTAAAGCGCTATTGGAACAGTGGGCCTTGTGTCACTTCCAAAAGAGTCAATGAGCTTGACCATGGAGGAGACAAGTGGTTTTCATTGCAATTGCCATTTTTGGGGATTGCTGAGATTGTAGAGCTCACATGTCACCACTGATTAAAAAAAACTCAACTAAATTAAGATGAAGTATGGCTTATGCTAATTAGTATCACATTCATCATGTTTTTCAGCTTAGTTGGTTGTCCACTTCCCAAAATGTGACTTGACTGCAGCATGTAAAACAAGTGACCAATCAGAGCTGAGTGATTTGTTGCATCTGGTGTTTGGGGAACCTTTCCTCAAATGTGCAAATGTATCAACATACACAAAATGCGCTGGAAGGTGCAGAGTTAAGGCTATTTCTTATTACATTTTAGTTCCTAATGTAAAACACATATTTAGGAAATTACTTGGCAATGTCACATCAAGTCAATTTTATTTATATAGCTCACTATCACAAATCACAAATTTGCCTCAAGGTATGTGACATTCTCTATCCTTAGACCCTCTGTGAAATACCACAACAGACTGATTTGAATTTTTAAATAATCATTAAAACAGTTTGTTTTAATGACTTAAAACTGCCTAAAAACACCATAGAAATTGACAGGGGCAACAATTGGTCAACTAACCGATGAGATCGTCAATCGCATAACCAGTGCACAAACTTTTTAATCTGGATTAAAGGAAAATATGGGAGGCACAGAATTAAAATAAAATTCAAAAAACAGCCTTACACAGAATGGAGAGTGGAGAAAGCGGGATTTCATGACCCTTATGACCTCTAATCATCCTCTCATTTCTGGTACAGACACACATAGACACACATAACATGACTGTTCGACATCAGGTTTGTGGAGCTTGTCGTGTTTAATGCTCCAACCAGCCAAATTGTCCTATTAATCAAATGGCATTAGGGAAACCAGCACGTGTTGCAGTCCTGCCAAACTTGCAGGATTTATGGGAATGTGTATGTGTTAAGTTTTACATCTTTGAATGAATGAGCTGGATTATTTCAAATTTGTGGAAATATCTAAAAGCCAACTTGTACACTGAGTAGTTCTAATTAGCTACGTTATACTGGATTGACCTCTTTATCAAAAGGTATTGAGAGTGTAGAGTGGGGGGTCTTCTCCCTCCTCCCTTTTGGCTCCATCACAAGTAGAAAGAGCAACAAAGAGGAGGCTTGTGTAGGAGGCCTATGTCCACTTAGTTCTCCCTCTTCCCACTCAGCAGTCACATGACTCTCTCTGAATGATTTCAGCCACTAACTCCCCTCTCAACCAACACACACGGAGTCACACACACCCCCATCCACCCTGCTCCAAGCTATTTCTGGTTATTATTGACCACAGTGGGTTCTAAAATAACTTTAATGAGCACGTATGATTATGTGTGAACTAAAAATGTACACCCCAGCAGAGGGACACCTGTGTTGTTTTTTTTTCTTCCTTTTTATATTTCTCCCATGTAGTTGCACATTTGAGGGGAAGGGAAATGTTTCTCCTGGGATCTGGGACAGGTTTTCCTTTTATGAGTGTGTTTGATATTCGGGACATGCGCCGGCCTTAAGAGCTCCGTGATTCATTGCAGGAGGCGACATTCGCCCGTAGCAGAGATCCACAGCAGAGACTAATAATAGTCTAGCCTGACTTAGTATCCCATGCGACTCTCTTAATGCTACCTAACACTCAGAAACTAGTAAAAGTTGTTTTAGAAAAATATGGGCTCTGACGTTTCCCCACTTGAAAAATAGAAGAAAGAGGGCAGCATCTTTTGACAAGGCTAAAAGTGTCTTTGCACAGAAGGCCCCTTTGTTTTATTGTGAAAGCATAAAATGGCACTCTTCCAAGTTGGTTAAAGCTAGACAGCACAGGGAGAGCAAGACAGCATCGGCCTGTTGCTGTTATTTTCATTTGTATTGATTGGTCTGTTGCCTGGTATTAGAGATGTCCCTCATTTTTAATTAAAGTTCAAACATCCCTTCAGGAGATTGAAGTGTCTTTTGAAGTTTGTGCACAGATTCTCTCTCTCTGTCTCTCTTTGCTGTCACTGTATGTATGTGTGTATGTCTTTCTGTATGTCTGGCTATCATTGTTTATCATTTTTACATTGTATTTACCTCTAATAGAAAAGAAAAGTTTACATGTATTCATTTAAATTCATGTCGTTCAACATTGATGGCACCTTGATGCCCCCTCCTCTAACCTAGATTTTTCCCCCCTAAAATTCTACTTATAAAAATTTCATCAAATCCTGGATAGAGGATAGTGCTGTCACATGGGGGCACTGTTAAGCTGTAAATTGCATCTGAGTGATATAAGGTAGTGATATCCACACAAAATGGTTGCAGCAAATTCACCAATAAACCTCAGCACAATTATAGATTCCACCATTTTAATCTGTTTCTCCTCTACCAAAAATGACATAGCCTGGGAGGCCAGGAACCGCATGATTTGCTGTGTGTGTGTGTTTACTTACCCTCATTTGACTGTTGTCGTGTTCCACATTGTGATGGGTTTGTCATCAGGTAGGCGTGCGTATGTGTGGGTGGATGCACGTGCCATATGTGCCATCCCTCTCTGACAATAATGTGCGATTATAATGGTACGTTTGCACTGTCTTTCAGGCGTACGGTATGTCTGTGCTGCCTTTGAATCTCATAAAAGGCACACGGAGTGTGGTATATGAACGCCTGGAGAACACAGAGGACATTGATGATGTTGAGCATCAGATAGAAAAGCTGAAATCCAAGGTTGGTCTCACCAAATGACACAAAGCACTGCACGTTGTGTGACATATAAACACATGCAAATGATCTACAAGTCATGGAATAACTTCATGGGGAAAAGAAAATAGAAGTGAAAAGACAGATAATTACATTAACAACAGTTATATCAATAAAAATATTAGAATGCTTGTTTCTTTTTCGCACTATTTTTACACTACTTTTTATAATCTGCACTGAGTGTATAATCATACATTCATTGAAAGGTGCACATGCATAGCCTCCGGCTGATCAGTCCCTCCTCCTTATCTTTCTGCCGTGCCCCTCTGCCTTAGCATGCAATTATGGATGGTTAGCATTGTCCTCATCAACCAACCCCTCAAATGCAGGCAGCACAAACAGGGAAACACAAGTAAAGACATCTATTAGTTGCTATTACTTGCCAGTGTGAACATGAAAGACCAGTGCATAAGTCATTCCTCCTCTGTCCCCTGCAGGGGGTATGGATGTATTAAATATAACAAGGAAAACTAAAGTGCAACATAGAACACACAAAAGAGTTTGCTTTAATAGTTGATTGACAATAGTCTAAATGCTTACTTAATACTTGTGAATAATTTTATTATCAGAGACTGAAGGTAGACAAATAGAAACTTTTATACCACAATATTTAATGGTGCTAAATTATTTACTGGCAGATAAATTATGCCTGAATCTGTAGACCAGAATGTTTTAATGGTTCATATATCTGCTCACTGACACAATAACTATATCCAAAGAGAATGTTAAGTTATTTTTGCTAATGGATCTATTTGGCAATCACCAGGTAGGGAAATTACTCATATGTTTCCATTATGTGTGCTGTTTACTTTAAATAGCCTGATAAAGCTTCCAACTATGCCACGTCAGAAGTGAACATACATGCACATGTGTATTTATTGATTCATTTGGTTGTTTGTTGGTCTTCTCGCCAGTGTAAAGATGGACGTCCCCTCTCCTCAAGGGACAGACACAACCTGCAGGAGCTGGAGGGCAAACTGCAGGTCCTCCAGCGCAGGGGGAGACACCTGGAAATTGCAGAGAGGAACTGCTGCACTAAAGTGGGCAGTGCTCTCAGACCTTTCAAGGTGAGTCTACATTATGGAATTGGCTCCCATTCAAGTAAATTATATGTCCAGTATGGACTGTATTGTACAGTATACAAAGGCAAATCCATGTCTCTATTTGATGGGATCTTACAAACACTGTGATTTAGCAGTATGTGTTCAGGCCTTGTTTTAATTGATTTTTGATCAGAGGCTGTACAATATACCACAGCTAATTTTGTGTTTCTTTACTTAATAGCTGTGTAATTTAAAACTTGTTGTTTGACCAAGTATCATGCCTTTTTTCATTTTCACCAGCTTCAACATCTTCCTCCCAAACTGTTTCTTTGTGCTCAAGTTCTAATCTGGACTGCTCTAGATTTACTTTTAGTTCTACTTTACACAACCGCATATTTACATGATTCCCACGGGTAGTCTCTTCACCTAATTTACTCTGAAGTCTCTCAGGGAGTCTCACATTTTTCAGGCAGGATCTCATGGTTCCCCAGGGACAAACCAAAGCAACCACAAACTTCTCTTTGATTTTACTTTTTTGGGTTGGGCAACCAATACCTGGACTTCATATAAGCAATTTTAATATCATTGTTCCCATATTCAAATTTGCTCCATTTGGGAAGGGAGGGGGGTTATAACACCACTTGTTTCAGATAAACATTACAACCTTTGGACATGTTGGTACCAACACTTCCACTGGCCCAGTCCAGGCAAACACCTGGAGATGATGCACTGATCCCCGATCCCTAATGGGTACCTTGACTAAATCATACACAACCAGCACCAGCACAAAATAACCATACAAAATTAAATGCTTTTGCACACATTGCACATTAGTTATAAACTGAAATTTTACACAGATTCCTACAGTAGTCTGTGCAGTTTAAACCATCAAGATAGTAGAAAAAGTACATACTATGGACTCGTTGAACACAACCAATTCACACAGTTCCGTAAAAAAAAATTATCATCACAGCCAAAATCCCTTAAGGCTGCCTATTCCCACCAATCCTAACAATTTACTGTATCCTTATTCCAAACCACTCAAATAGCTGCACTGTGATCATTAGGATCTTTGTAGGTGGTGTGGCATAAACAGCATTGCATTTTTAATTTCCAAAAAATACTGTATTTGAATTTGAGAAAGCCCAGAGGCTGTCATGATCAATTTGGCTTAGAATAACAGAATCATGGCTTTAATTATTCTGGTTAAATGTGATGGTGGTGGGTCAGGAAGGAAGTTATTGTTATATTATATCCCTAAACCTAAAACAGTCAAAAACAGTTTTACTTGTTCTGATTTTATTGTATGACAGATTTGGTTACCCTTTAGCATGGAAAACACGGAAACCAGACTGTTTCTAAAATGTAACTTCTACTTAAAAATGGCATGATCAGTCTTTGACAACATATTTGTGGTATCATATATGTGTATTTTACCTCTTTGCACCTTACAGACAACAATATTATTTTTCCCCTCACACACTTCCTGCTTTAGCTGTTGAGCGGGTATGAGAAGAGTAATGGGACTGGCCAAAATGCTACTGTAGTGATTCGCTGCAATAATCTCCACACCATCCTGGTCATATTTACTTCACCCAACCTGATGGATGTGCATTGCACTTAATGAACATAATAACATGCATTTTTGACGTGCCCTTATTGTCTGTTCGTACACAAATCTATAGCAAAGGCGATGCACAGTCACATCACATTTTCTGTGTGAAGGACAGCACGAGTTCCAACACTATTCTCCTAGTTCACATTTTACTTTCCCACTGCTATTAATTTTCCAGTATTTTACTGCACTGCAGGCATGCACAAACATCTTAAACCAGTGTCTGTAACAGTTTGTCTTTAACCGAGGGGGTTGCTGCTAATGACAGTCCCCAGACTCAAATTTAAACAGTAATGAGTTGGGAGATTTATTTACTGTATACTCAGGCACTGGTGTAGAGTGATAAGCCAAATGATTGTGATTTCTCCAGAGCAGTTGCACCTCTGTTTCTCAAACACATGCTGTCTTTTTTATATCAACCATGGTGGTGAGTCAGAAGGACTTACTTTTTCATATATCATAGCTTCCTCCTTAGTATTTGGCTTTTTAATAGCCAACAACTGTGCTCGCATAATGAAGTTAGGCAATCTCTTCTTTTGTCTTTTGTTGGTTGGATTAGGAGATAAGGTCAGTTTAATCAGTATATTTGAATGACTGTATTTTTCCTCTGTCTGGCCACCTAACTTTTTAAATTGTTCAGACAAGGCGATATAAACAATAATGACCAAAAGTGTGATGATTATCAGTTTCTTGATTGTAATTGATGCTTTGCTACAGACATTGAGAAATTACATCAAGGGATGTTTTGTCAAAGCTAGTTTGGATGAATGATTGTGTTTTTATAATGTAAATTACTTTATTTTATCATGATTGTTTGCATGCTGGAGTGAGAAAATTAATACACTTGTATGTACATTTTTTTCCATTCTGTTTCATCTGATCAGTCTTTTATCCTGAGACATGGCCGGTAATGTGATTAGCTTGGTAACTCGTGCTCCGGGTTTTTTCGACATTACATCTATGCATCACTGGAACATCATATATATTAATTGTACTATATATTTTTCCTGCTTTTTTCATCACTATGGCTGGTACAAGATATTTTAGCTATAAAGGCCTCCTTGAAGGCGAACAGTTGATAGGGTTTATTGCCTTTTTGGCTGCCGCCCACCCTTTGCCTCCCTGGTTGCAACCTCCCTACTCTGTCTGGGCCGTGCCATTGCTTCCCCCTGTCACCTTAGGCAACAGTGCCAAACTGTGGCTGGCCAAGCCATATGGTCTCTCCTTGACAAAAGACATGACAGAAAGGTTATATTTGCTGACACAGTAGATGCCTTTGAAAACATACCTTTTTCTTTATTGGGGTTCAGTCACAGGGTTCACTATGAGTGCAGATCCCTCCTGTGGTTGTGGGTACATATCACTGTTTGATGTTTCACTGTATTGTATTCATTTTGTTGTTTTTTTGCAGATATTGTTGGGCATTTTCTTTATCCTGGTTGCATTGCTGTTCACCGTTGCCCTGTTCATTTCAAAGTAAGTCATGATATGACCTGTAACACAGTAATTCTTAACAAAATACAGCTTACAAATATATTTCATATAAGACAGGCAGTGTGACAAAAAATGGACAGTGTAATTGTTTCCATTAACTATATTTAATAATGTGTTGCTGGAGGTATATACATATATTTAAGTTTTTTCTGTGTGTTTCAGTTTGGACAAAGCTCTCCACTCTGCTGGCATCAGCTCTGGGTTCATAATCTTTGGCACCAACCTAACCAATCCCCTGAATGAACTTCTATTAGCCTTACAACCCGTGAGTATCCGCTCATCTCTCATGATGAAAAGATGATTATCCTCAATTAAGATATGCTTAAAGCCATATTTTCTAGTTTCCATCATCATTAACCGAAATGAAGCATCATTTAAAAGCTTATTCTTGGCTATTCTTACATACACTTGTAATAGTGTTTAAATCTTGAAGTGCATGTGCTTCAATATACTGCAGGTGAACTTCAACAAAACCTCAACTGCAAAAGCAGCTACATATACTAAATGAGTCACATTGCCTTAAATTTCAATTAGCAATTTGGTACATTTAAATACGGCCTGATAGGCACCGCTTATATTTCACCAAAGACCATAAGATAATATAATTACGAAAAGGGAAATTATGACCATATGAATTATACTCACAAGTGCATTTTGCATTCTGCAGTAACTTCCAAATAATCTAATTTTCCAAGGGACCAACATGACAAGCACAGTTATCACAGTTATAAGTGGGAACATAATAATTGTTAAATGACAAGGATAAAGGATTGTTGCTACACTCTTCAAATGATGATCTGAGAAAATTAACACAGGAATTAGTCAACACTTTTGTGACACAGTCTTGCGAAAATATGCATTGTTTAGCTGGTACAACTGTTTTTTTATGAATCAGCCGTTGATCGGATTCTGAAATCCCTCATTTACAAGGTGATGCACAATGATGCATACGTTATTATTCAGTAAATTGTACAAAACCTGGTAACCTCTGAAGTGGGAACAAGTGAACAAAAAGTGGACAAAATAACGAAAATCCTGCAGTACAATACAGTCTAATACAACAGCCCTGCCTACTGCCTTTGTAAATAATAATGATTGTCATATGCTGTGCTCAACACCACCAGTCTGTCCGTAGCATGTCTAATCAAATGATGGTTTTTAGACTTAAGTGATAGTTTTAGGCAGAATAACAGTATGATTGATTTTTAAAACAAATCTAAAACCACTGTACGCTTTTCAGGAGGCGTTTACATTGTGCATTCAATCGAGCACCATTATATACATTTCTCTGTGACCCACATTTGGAAATACAGGAAATCAAAGTTGTAAATGTATAATGCAGAATATAAAAGATGAATGTAAATAAGGTACCAAATAAACTGTTCATTACCCATAATTATTCTTTATGTTATTTCCACTATCTGCATTATGCACAGTTATGAACAGCATTTTGTTTTTCACAGATAATCAGATATTACAAATGATAAACAAATGGAAACATGCAATTACATGATTTAGCTAATGTTTTGCTACGTGGAACAGCCTCAAAACTGCGATCCAAAAAATGATCCAAAGAAAACCTCAGTGAAACTTGGAAACTCGTGGATGCTGGTTGAAGAATCCAAACTGATCTCTTTTCTTGCCTGTTATCTTGTGTTAGTGCCATTTAAATAATCAAATTTTGTTTATTTGTTGTTACCGGGGGGTTTGATAGTATACTTGGAGCTTAACAGATCTTGAAATCAGATTGAAAAGGGAAAAATGCAACCATAACCAGAATCTTTGTTTGTCATTTAATATCTTTTGATTTTAATGTGATATTGTCCAAAATTAGGAGATATAGGTTGCCAAAAAATGAGCCACTGTCATTTTTAAGTATTTTTATTTTTTGCGCAACAGTAAACCTTTAAATTCTGTAAACCTACATATGTATACAGTATTAGCAATATGGTTAAATGACCAAAGCCTTATTTTAAGTTTTTAAAATGTGAACCATTGAGATTGACAGAACATTAAATCACTACCATTGCTTCTTTCCTCAGATTTATTGCTGCAGGTCTGGACTCTGAACAGAACATCCTCTGTTTAACTTATTATTCTACAGCAGAATTTAGAGAAAAAATGACTGACAGCTCAGACCATTAAAGAATTGCTTCTTAGATAGTGGCATTGATTAAACGTCTAAGGCCAGTGTTTAGAAGTATGACCTTGGTATTTAAGGAATTAAGTGCACCATACCAAGAACGGGATACTATATAGGGATGAGGTTTGAGGTTAAATCAGAACATTTCAAGTTACAGAACATAATCGATACATATTTATGTTACATGCACTGTGCTCGTATGTGTAGACTACATCTAGAAATGTTCTATTTACTGATTGATAGTAAAACGGTTAGAAATACAGTTGGTGGTGTTCAGTAGTCTTGACAATGTCTGAATGCACTGGACAGTGGCCAGCTCAGCTGTGCTTTGAGATTCATTGGACTAGACCAAGTGGTATTGATGATAGCTGCTCATTAACAGCTCCAAGCATCCTTGAGAGGCAGCCAGCCTGAATGTTTGGCTCGGAAAGCAATAATGACTTCATATGTGAGATGTAGCTGACCTCTGTCCTTGGTATCACAGGTTTTTCCATTGGATTATATCCTGATCACAGTCATCACCATGTACTTTGTAGTCACATCCATGGCTGGCATTCGCAACATGGGCATCTGGTTCTTCTGGATAAGGGTAAGCAAAGGCCCTATTTCTATGTTACCTTAAAAACTGTGTAAGTACACTATTAATTGCACATTTTCTTCTTTTTCAGCTGTACAAAATAAGACCCAAGAGAACTCGCCCCCAAGCTCTTCTCTTCCTCTGTATGATTCTTCTCTTGATTGTCCTTCACACCAGCTACATGATCTATAGCCTTGCCCCACAATATGTCATGTATGGCAGCCAGAAGTATCTTGTACAGGTGAGGGAAAAAATGTGCGTACATTTCCGTGCATTTTAGTCTCGCTCATGAGAGCTAACCCTGAGTATGGCGCTCTAACGATGGCAATGTCGGTCAGTCAGTGGGTTCAAACCACTCCGGTCCAGCTGGGTGTAGGAAGCAGCACGGTCTCTACGGGATGGCAGCAGGGCTTTTAGACTCTTGTTCTTTTTGGAATCTGTCTATCTGTATTAGACTATGTGGCCATTACTGTGCAGCTCTGTTGTTTGACAGTCTACCCTCTGTGTGATCTGATGTAGCTCTGCTCTCTCTCTCTCTCTCTCTCTCTCTCTCTCTCTCTCTCTCTCTCTGTGTGGGTGTATGCATGTAGTTTAGATGCACCCTCGTGTCTATGCTTCGTCTCAAAAAATCTTTTAAACAACATAATTAAAATGAACCATGGTGTTGCTTTTGCTGAAACATCCTCTTTTTAAATGAGAGAGAATAACCTTTTTAAAAACATCTCGATATGACTCACAGGGTAAACATGGCTTATTCCACTGCTGCTGCTGTCTTTTCACCTACAGTATTTGACTACATTGTCTCTCAGTGTTATACCAGCCTAGCATATATAGTGTCATCTGTATGTAGTGGATATTAAGAATTGTGCCCAGTAAATTCCTTAAACGTATGCCTTTATACTTAATTTAGTCATCTTTTAAGTTCTTCTACTGTAAGTGAAAGTAATCCTTAAAATGACTGTAAATTATATTCTCGCCACCTAAAAAAAGCCTATATTGCTCTGTTAGGATCTGAATTATGTCCATCTGGAACCAAAATTTCCAGGTGATTTTTGTGGGTGGGTGTTATTCTAGTATTATGGATTTTCAGAGATTATGGTTTTATGGTCCTTCTTCGCAAGCCACAATCTGTTTGTACCACATGAAGTAGTTTGTAGTGTTTCTTTGCTAAACAGATACATGCCTCTTGTGTTTTTTTGATCAGAGTCAGATGCCCTCAGCAGGTCCTACATCTGGGAATGCTACTTTTGGCACCACAAGGATCTGTGATGCAGACGCGCCTGAGGGTAAGTCTGTCATCTCTGCTAGCACAGTAAGGTAGCGCTGGACGAATAGTGAGATGTTGGAAGAACTTACAGCACATCATCAAAGATTTATTTCTCACAAGTCGAGTCTATACTAGAAGAAAGGAAGGACAGTGTACAACCCAGGCATTTCATGTATAACACTGTTCAGTAATCTCCATCACCGTTCATTATTCATTAGAGGGAATAATACCAAGGACAAACATTTAGTAATGCAGTACATGGCCTCTTGCTGTCTCCATGCCAACGCTTATTACAGTAAATCAGCCATGAAAACACAAATGTGTGAATGTACATCATACCAGTGAGCTTTATCATGATAATTTATTCATTTGCCGAATGCTCAAGTAAGGCTCTAATTGGTGGTGGAGTGGATATGATGCAATTGTCATATTTGGTTATAAAGCCAGATATAGTTTTAAGTCTATCTACCTATCTGTATAGATCTATATCTTTATAGATCTACAGAAGTCTATCTGTCCTACAGTATCTAATATTTATCATTGAGTGGAAACATCATACTGAGCCCTAACATAAGCAGGCCAAAATCTATTATTAAATAGATTTGGGAAAATAACTTAAACTTAGCAGTCCAGCTAACGTTGACTATCATTCCTACGGAGCTTTAAAGGACACAAGCAAGATCATACTTTATTATTAGGTATAGCATAGCTCAAATTCCTCCCCATGTTTCCCCCCAGTTCAGCCACTTATGCATTCAGACTGACTTTTAGTCTTAGGTTTGTTTTTGTGGATGAATTTACTATCTTCAACCTGTTGGAGTGTTTGGGCTCTTGTGCATGTTTGTTGTTGTTAGCAGAGGTCTAGTACTGTGGGGGATAATTATTTTTTTATTCAAATGAATCAAGGTGTTGGGCCATAAATGCTCTCCCAGAAGACGCAGAATTGCATTGCAATTAGAGTAGCTAATGAGCGTTGATGGGTTTAAGTGTCAAGTAGAAAATAGAATAAAGTTCATGTGAAGGCAGTTAAGTAGGAGTTGTTAATTGTTACAGACAATTAAATATTCAGCATATTTGAGATTTCCGTAATATTATATGATATTTTCTCTTGAATTTATCCTTTGACTGTGCCAGTCTTAAATTATTGCATTATTGTTTAATTAATCATACATAGGAATACAAGTATATTATGGTCATTTGTACATTTTTGTTTCTCAGGACGATATATGTTTGGATTTCATTTGGTTCATTACAGTTTTGTTGTTGTTGCTGTTGATGCTAGAACTTTAGTCTGTACTGCATCAAGTTCGTTTTCATCTCTACAAGAGTCTCAAATAAAAAAGTACTAAATATTGCAAACCAGGCTGACCTGTGAGCAGTTAAATTAAATTAAGAAAATACAAATTCTACATAGCCTTAAATGATAATAGATATCTTAAATAGCATCAAGCTGCCATTACGAGAATCGTGTGGGTCTGGACCTGTTGTGGAAGGAAAGTTTGGAATGACAATGAGGTGTAAGCCTGAACACAGAAAAGATGTTAGAGATAGCCATTATTGACTAGGTGTTCATGAATAATTTTCACTTTATCCAACACGACTGAAAATGCATCGAGACAGAGTAAGACAGGCAGAAAATAGAAAGATAAAGCAGAGGCAGGAGAGTAACTGCAGAGATCAAAGGCAAGATATATTTTTTGTTTACAATAGTCTGATGTGTGGAGACACACATTTAGGCTCTCTCCTACGTGTGGGCTGTTTTTTACACATTGTCGCAAATTGACTTTGCCCAACCTGTAAAGTTGACGTTGAGTCACTGTGGACGTCATCAAAGATGTTGCTGCTGCTCATTGTTGTATTAGTTGTATTGCAATTATAGTGTAGAAAGAGGTAGCGTACTGTTGATAGTAGATGTGTACAAGATATTGCTGNCTGAAACACTGAAAAAGTGTATCTTTCTTTGCAGAGTACAATCTTTGCAGTAACAGGAGCCAGTTTTTCCAGTGAAATGACACGCGATTGGCACACACTTTGACATGGTTGACAGATGTGGTGACCTGAGTAGGGACCTTGCTCGTCTAAATATGGATAGCTGGAGAGTGATTAGCTCAAGTACAAACTGAATTAAGAAAGAACCAGGCGTGATCAGCATATTTGGTTGGGCTTTCAGCGGTGGATTTAGTTCATGGTTGGTGACTATATCAGGGTTGTACAACACAGGGGTGCTAATGGACTAATGTCGTTGACATTTGAAAGAAGTGTACCTCTTTCGGCCCTATTCTCATGAATCAGTGGCACCTTGCATAAAAGGCAGTCAGTGGTCAGTGGTTGCTATTTCCATGGCTAGAGGCCCATGGCCAAGCTGAAGCACATTTCGAGACTGGTATGATTAAACACAATACATTAACAGTCATGACCAATCAAAGCAGCTCTTCTTATCTCACATAAAACATTGGTTTTGTGTACTTACACTATCTTAATGAGGCGCATCCAATTTCTTGGAAGTGCATAATTGGGGAAATACACTACGCCAAAATACTTTATATTCTAAAAATATATATTCCACCATAAATATGCAGCCAAAGATAGATGATCCCTTTTTCAGATGAATTCATGTTTCTTTAGATATTAAAACCTTTGTCACCACGTTGTCCATATTCTGCATAATGAGGACCAAAATGAAATAAAAAATAAAATGCAATAAACATGATGTATTATTTTGGTTGCCTTTAATCATATATACCTAAGTGATTAATAAGGTTGCATTCAATTAATCCAGCTATGTTTACACATGACAATAATGCCAATACTGCCAACATACAGTAATTACATTAACTGACAATTCCCCATAATACTCGTGTTTACATGACTATTCAGACAGAATAGTGGAAATTAATTGGCTTTTCTTTGTTTGGTTGTTTGTTTTTCTCAAACAAATAATTAGTTTCCTGTCCCACAACTATCACTATTAACCCAAACGGATTCAGATGTGATTCTGCACCACTGCATCATGTTGTTTATTGCAGCCTGGAAGCTGTATTGTATCTGACTAGAATAGAAGTTGAAGATAGCTGTTGAAGTGGAGCTGGATTAAGTAAGTTGAATAAAATAAAATCTGTTCCTGGCACCACGGGACCCTCAGTTGGTAAGAACAGAAATCACTTTTTGCCCAAGTAGTATTAGTTACCGTGGGCACATGTCAAAGGACTTATTTTTGGCACTCTTCACTACTGTTATACTATAGGAGTCATGGTGCCAGAGTCACTAGGACAATGGCCAGCAGTATTTCTACTCTCTCGTTTGACCAGCTTAGAGAAACTGGTCCTATTTTGGCCATGTTGGAAATGGCTCCTGCTTTCATAACAGCCGTTGTACCACCTACCATGAGGAGCAGGAAGTGTCAAGCAGAGACAACACATGCGACTAAGAGGGAATACAGTCAAAAGCAATTGATATACTCTAAAAAGTAACAGGTGAAAGATTTCATATGTGTGGTGAAAGAGCACAACTCTTTCTTCCCCAATTACATAAAGCAGCTTTTTCCCGAAGGAGAGAGTATCTCATCAACCCTTGTAATGAGGTGGGTTTTTTTTTACAATGCCTGTAGCAGTGAAAAGACAGGAGAGAGGGATGGGTGTAGATGACTAAATGGCTATGTGCCAGTCAGTCAACCAACCAGCTCATCTAAATGGACTTCACTAATCTGTGCTGTTAGATCATTTGCACTGCAACTCCTGTTCTTTGCTAGAGTGTCAATCTGAAAAACTGTCTGAAAAATCATGATGATTAAATACAACCAATTTTAAAGACTGAGGATGATCCGCTGATAGTAAATGGGAAAACGTTGTTGTTATGGTATTTACATTGTCCAGTGGCTTTGGTACAAATACAATAGATAAAGCCGTATGTACACATACTGTTACTGTACACATACTGTACCCTACTAAACCCATATTCACGTTCTTTAACCCTGATCCTAACTCTCTTTTTGTTGACATGTGTTACATAACGTTGGCATAGTCTGTATATTTTGGTATTCAAATATTGGTTGCAAGCTCAAATTTCTTTATCAAATCCAAAGCCACAGCATTAAATCAGGCAGCGTATTATATCTGTACGTTTTGTAAACATAGAAATAGTATTCTTCATGCCACGTCTCCTTGGATAAAAGAAATGTTACCGTAGCATGACCAAGAGATTCACAAACATGGATATGAGTTGACATTCGCATATTCTCGAAATTTCAGGCTCCTTCCTGTGGAAAAGTAAGAATGGGAATACACTGTGGTAGAAAATGGCATCAAGTTCAGAAGAGGCTCTGGAAGGGCATCACTTTGTAATCACCCTCAGTGTGACACTGGATCAAAAGACAGCGAAGGCAAAAGAGTGTAGAAGTCAAGCTGGTGACTGATTGGCCAGTTGGTCTCAGTGGTGTAATGACACTAACATCTTGGTGAGCGGGCACTCGTTGCCAAGCACTCCATTATCTACTCTGAGGTCATTACCACACCATTACTCATTTACTCAGCATAATGGAAATGAATCGACAGGAATTAGTTGCCATGGCCCCAGACAACCTGAACCCTGAAGTCTTCTTCAGTGTGTGATTTAGCACAGGGTGTAGAGGTATTTTAAGGAAAAGAAGAATCTGAGTATTTATTGGAAGTTCTGTCCTCTGGACCTCTGCTGTTTATTTTAGCCGGGGAAAAGTTTCATCTTAGTCCATTTCATTTTATACCCATACTCATTCTCTCTCAAGCCATTGACACAAACTTGAACCCTCGCAGCACTAAAAGCTCTCCAAGTTTGGTTTTAGTATATTCAATCACTTTATTTTGAAGTTCTTTAATGAATTTAATTATTTTTTTATTTTTTGTATGGCTTCATGAAGCCTGGCTGAAACCTGAGCAATTGTCAGCATAAGATGAGGCTGCTTTTTCAAATTATTCTTACCACCACGATGCTCATGCCGCTACTTCTGGTGGGCGAGTTGCTTTGATCATAAACTCTGACGCATCTAAGTTCATCTACATCTACATCTACATCCATATCTACCATCTGCCCTTGTCAATACAGACTTTTTTTTTTTTATATAGTTGTACTTACCGCCCTCTCGGATGATATGATGACCTACATTTTATGGGGTTTTTTTTTCTTTTTCTGACTTGCAATTATCTTATTGTTGAAGATCTCAAATGTTAATAATCCATCACAACCATTCAAATAGGCCTCCATCTCACTTATTGATGCATTTGATTTTATTTCATTATGGCTGCTTCCATCACAGATTTATGTCCATTTCTAATGATCACTCCCTCACCCAAGAAATTAACTGTCTCCTCTGTTGTTTATTGCTGTCATGTTAACGCCTCCATCATCACATCTGCCACTCCCATTATTGGTTACATTAGTTTCCCTTGACAGTCTAACCAATGGTTTTAATGACATTCTGTCCACAGCACTCCTGACTCAATTTCTTCCTGAAACCAAAAGATTCTCAAATGATTTTCATTAAATCTATGTCAGATTCTCTAAAAAAAACTCACACGTTGTGCGTAGAGTAACAGCATATTACAAAACCTAAGTATGTCAACAACAACAACTGTCTTGTGGAATGGCAGTTCCAAAACTTATAAAAACACATTTTTTTGCAGCAAGGAAAGTTTATTTCACCCTTAATATCAATAAATCCAACCCCAGGTTTTGTTTTTGACACAGTAGCTCAATTCACCAATAAACGCTCTCTGGGTCATTGCTCCAGCTTTTCTGCTGATGATTTTCTTGTTTTTTTGCACCGTTAAGGTCGAAACTGTCCGAGACAAAATTGTAAATATTATGGTATAAGACCCCTCATGGCCGCCTCATTCTGTGTAAATGTCTTGCAGGCAGTTTAGGTTGAATTTTAACGATGAGCTGAAGTCCAGTTTTTTTTACCTTGGAAGACATATCACGTTATTTCTAGTTTGAATCCCAGTGATGAAACTTCTAACACAGAGGAGTGTTTTCACACTATGGACTGCTGTCTGTTTCCTAGCAACTTGCCGGTTTCCACAGCATTGTCTTAAAGAGCTTCAGGGGGGAAGATGGTCGTAATTTTGTGTGTTGCCTCTGAGATGTCAGGTGCCCAAGCAATTTTCAACAGGAGGCTCCCTCAACCCCAACACAAATTAATAGTAATTTTCTTTGCATCAAGGGGATCATCACCAATTTGCGTTACAATGGAATATGTCAGTCAAAAGGTATTCTCTTGAAAGAAAAATGTCCATCTTGTAATCCACAGACACCCTTTACCTTTGAAAGGAAAATGTAGTTTCAAAGAATATCTGTTTGCTTGGTATTGTGCCTCCGCTGTTAATTAATAGAATTAAAAACACTTTCTGATCAAGATTGGGCATTAAAGAAATCTAATTAAAATTATACTGTTTGCTTAAAGCTTCTATAATCAATATTTTTCACCTTTTCTAGCTGCAGCAGGCAGCTTTTGTTCAGCGAAAAAGCTCTGATAAACCCACTGTACACTACCTGCCCAGCGCCAAACAACAGACAGACAAAGTTAACGACTAGCTGTTGAAAATAGTGGAGTATTTAGCAGCTACAGAGCCAGATATTTCCCTCAGGAGTTGGTCCAGACCAAAAACAGCTAAACGGAGAGTGAATATTGGATGTACATCCGTCGGGTTGTTGACAAGTTGTGTGATTGTCTGATGTCTTGTGTTACTACTTGTAATGGACTCACTTTCAGAGATGTAGCTGCATCCCCAGATCTTAAAAAAATACCTTGGTGAGTAAAGTAATTTAATCATAACCAACCTTAGTAGAAAATAGCTTGAATTTTCTTTCTTGGCTTCCTGTTGGTATAATGAGTGGTTTAGGTTAGGTCAAGTTACTTCTACATATACTGTTTTTTTGCATCTGCATCTGGAGGTTGTGAGCACTGCTCAAATGGATTTTTCTCTGCAAGTGAAAAAAGAAAAAAAAAAAAGATTTTGCACAGCGAAAAGATGCTTATGGTGAACATTCATCGACAACACTAATATGCGAAGCCAGAGTTTTGAAAATAGTTCTGTTGAAGGAACATCAGCATCCTCAAAGGACATTGGAATGAAAGTGCTCTGTTGCTTTTTAGACAGAGAGCAAGTAAAAGCACACAGTGCAGGAACACGAGTGCTTGCTGGAAAGAGAGGCTTTCACAAAGAACACAGTGTGTGTGTGTGTGTGTGTGTGTGTGTGTGTGTGTGTGTGTGTGTGTTCAGGGTGTTCAGGGTGTTAGGCGTGTGTTTGTGTTTGAATGCAGAGATGAAAGTTATACATTATGCATCATGCTACACAGGGCAGCACTCACCCGGGTATCATGAGTCAAGGTGAAATTACCTGCACTCACACACTGCCCCATGCTCTTATCGGAGCATGGTAATGATTTCAAGGTGAAGTGGGTCAGTGGTGTACATGATAATATATTTAGGCAGACCACTGTTGTGAACCATCTGTAGGTCCCACTCGGAGCCTTGCAATTCAGGTGAACAGCTGGAGAGCTACAGATGGCCAAGATACTGGAGGAAAAGAGTGGGGTCATGGGAATGAAGATCGACTTGCTTCTTCTATTATCTGTTGATCCTGGTGAAGTACCAGCTGATTGTTGAGCTATCTAATCTTTACTATAGATGAAGCAGCACAGGCCTGGATTTTTTCTGTTTTTAAAATTCGACGGTCTAGAGCGAAAAGCTATTGAAAATACTGGCTTTGATGAACAAATTCAGAACCACACTAAGTTATTGCTGTGGACCTTGATGTCACGTAGCTTGGTATAAGTCTGATTGCACTGTTCATGGGGTTCAAGTCAGTGTGAAGAGCTGTGTAAGAAACAGTGTGATAGGAGCAGCTCAGCAGGGTTAGCGTTAATGCTCCAGATGGCTCTCTAACATAGCCAGACAGCGCATTTCGTCTTCACTTCAGCTTTGTGGACTTTCTCTCTTGCCTCGTTCTGTTGAAATTATACAAGTCTGATTAGAGGTATATTGAAATATTTTTCTTTTTATTGCTTCATTGTGCATGGCTGAGCTAATTAATACATGTGATCTGAGGGGAAACATTTTTTTTTCTTCTTGCCTTTCTTCCTGTGTTTTCACACAAAAACAATCGGAGCACTGAAGAGAGACCCAGACACTGCACGCATATCATTGGCACTTTCCACATTTGACGTCATCAGCATTTCCCATGCCTGCCAATACCCATTCATGCACATAAAGGGGGATGACTCAGCTTAAGAATTCTTGTATTATTCTTGCCGTCTATGCCAGTCAGATCAATAGCACTATCAGTTCTGTCAAAAACTGAAGAGCTGAGACTCAAAGGTGATGTCAGCAGCATAAAGCACAGAGCTGCTCAGCAGACAAAGGAAGCAGTTGGATTTTATAAGCAATAAGCGAGTCTCTTTTCTTCAAGTTTTTGGTTTTGATCGGTTTGTATTTATGATTCCTGTCATTGGTCATAGCAACAAAATTCCTGCTTTCTTCTAACAAGGCCAGTTTGAAAGGCACTTCCAGAAAATGGCTACATTAGAAGTCAGTGTCAGGTTGAAATCAGTTCATCAAATTCACGTTTAACTTTTTACTCCTTTCACTTTCGAATTTTTTGAATTTACGTACGCTCATCTCACTACATCAACAAAAACATATAAATAAGTAAGTAAGCTGCTGCTTGGTAAATCAGGTGAGCTGGTAGGGGAAGCTTTTCATACTTCTTGCTAATGGACATGAACATCACAGGTAAACAGACATGTTCTCTCAACTGGTTAATTCATAACTATGGCTGCACTTAGCTGTAGGATATCAGAGGCGCATGCAAACATATTTCAGCATGACATTAATCAGAATATAGCAATTGTCACTAACTAAAGGGACAATAAGATATCTTCCACATTTAATGATCATTTCGTACATGTGGGTACAGTACATGTATGTCATTTGAAAATCATTTGAAATTTGCCCTTCACACAATAATCTGGAGAGCCTGAGAGGGTCTCAAACGAAGTTGCATCCTCTTTAGCTCATCAGAGATTCGGGGTTACATGCATAACCCATAACCCATTCACTGTCTTCACAATTTGTTGGTGTCTTTTTGCGTGTCTGTGCTTTTACCTTTCGCCTTTTTTCAATGTGTAATACTGTATATATTTGATGCAAGACTCCATTAAATATTACATCTTTCCAGTTTTATCTATTGGTGAAGCCATATTCATATGGACAGTGACATGGCTTTCCTCTTTTCAGAAGACTGGTTGTCTTTTTTAGTTACAGTGACACAATTGCCTGAGGCACTACTCCATGTAGTAATAGCAGCCTGTTTTTTGACTCTTAAGTGAGCGCAGACCTCTTTATAAGATAGGTAGATAGATAGATACATAGATAGTTGACTTTATTAATCCCCGGGGGGAATTAAAACGTCATAGCAGCCACATACATTAAAATACACAAATGACAATGAAACATACACAGATTAAATATTAAACCACAGATGTATAACAAGTGCTACTCTTGTGCAATTATAAACATTGTGTAGCCATAGACGTGTCGCATTTTATTGCGCTCATGCTGTTTTTCTGGACGATAGTACGCACCACAGAGAAGTTACTTCTCATATTTCTCTAAAGACAGAAATCCTGTTTCTTCAGGCTGTCTGTCTTTTTTCTTTTCTTCTTCTTCTCCTTAACCTGTGCCCGATTATTCTTCTCTTAACTTCCGCCTCATCAGTCACTTTGTAGAAGAAATGTATTTTTTCTTGCTCTCTGTAATGATTCCTTCTTTTCTTCCTTCCTTCGAGGGTTTCTGTATCAATTAATCAAAAATAGAGAAGCAAAAGCATTGTGGCGGAACATTTCATTTAATAGGGAATTGGACTGTACTGTAGTTCAGTGAGAGTCACTTTGTTTCTTTTGGAGTTTTTACCCTCAGAAATTATATGTATGTCTGCTTTATAAGAATGCGAATTAATATATTGAAAGTAAATCTGACAATCTGTGATCAAGAAATTCTAATCTCAAGCTCACTCACTGAGCTATTTTTTAAGGTTTTGATCGTATCCAACAGTCTTCTACTTCAACAGTGGCTAAGAAAGATTTCATATGACAAATGTGTTTCCAAGGTGAAGGATGCAACAATATTTTAGATTTTAACTGCTTGGGAAGGCACAGTCCTGTTTGTGCTTCCTGATTTTCTATAACGCCACTTCTCAGTCACTGTCACTATAAA
>NTHP01000038.1:1128995-1158525 GCA_003416845.1 Oplegnathus fasciatus
ACACAGTATTGAAACTTGAAAAGTAAGTTTTTGACATTTGTGTGTTGTTGAAAATCTAATTTGTCTAAAATCTAAACAAATTTGTGAAAAAGACCTTGTTGGATTCAAAATGTGTTCAACAATCAGCCAACTGTCTTGTGTTGAATACAAAAGTAAATGTGATGTTATTGTATAGATTGAATTCTTTACTTTTGCATACTCTTATACATGTATTTTTTTTAACTTGTATACACTAATAACAGCAAGATTTAAGAAGATGTTCTTGTGTTTTCTTCATCCCTTTCAGACCAGTGCATTGTGACAAGATCCTATCTTTTCCTCCACAAGTTCTGGTTCTTCAGCACCATCTACTACTTTGGTAACTGGGCCTTTATTGGGGTAAGTTCAAGGAAATAAATAAAATGTCGTCATCTTGATTTTAAGAAGAGTGACAATTAAATGTTCTTAGTAAGAATTTGGGAGGGAAAAAAAGTTCAGACAGGTTGGATTTTCCAAATTGTTGGTAAAGATGAATGAAAAACAGTGAAAACAGTTCTTTTGTATCAGTAAAACATTTCCAGCAACAACATCTATAAAACATTTAATTTAGTTCAAAAGCAGTTCAAGAGTATTTTCTTCGGGGATGAGTGTGAGAGCAGAAGCACATAATTTAATTTCTGCTCAGAAAAAGGTTACTGGAAAATGATTTTCTAAGACTGCACACAGCTAATCTCCTCAGCAAAATATTTAATAGCCTCTTTCCCGGTGCTGTTGATGCATTCTATCGATCAAATGATCCTTATGAAATATTTCCTAATGTGCGCTTTGCTTATTATTTTTTAGGCTTTCCTCATTGGTCTGGTGGTGTCCTGCTGCAGAGGGAAGAAGTCTGTGATTGAAGGAGAGGTGGAGGCCGATGACTCAGACATAAGTGATGATGAATATGTGCACTGAAAATCAGTATTCGCTCGGACAGGTTGGCAGATATTCCAACCATTAGCTTAAAGGGACTAGAAAGTACAATTTCATAAACAAATAAATGGGAGCCGGTAATTTGTCATCATTTAATTTATTGGTTTTAAGGAATTATTGCAGTGGTGTCTTGTGAATTCCAGCCTTGTTTTGAGTTGACACATCCCTCCCCGTAATGAGAGCGCTCAGACTGATTGTTGTTGTCTTTCTCAGTCAATATTATTGATGACTTTGGGATTCTGGGAGCATCCTCCAACTCAATCCTACCTTGAGAATTCACTTATCAACAGTTTGAAACTGACACAAATTGGTCATTTTTCTGCTGAAGGAGACCCACTTATTGCGGCGGCAAAGGCAGAGTCATACGCTGCTCTAAAACTTTATGTCCAAACTTTATTTGGAGACAGAGCTTGGACATAAACTTACTTTTTACATTCTATAAGCACTTTCTAGACCCTTTAAATGGTCACTGTACGGTAATATCTATAGTTGGCTTTAATATACTTTTAAGAGAAAATACTATGACAAGAATTGAGCCTACACAAACTGTTCTGCTTGTTTTCTGAAAAGCTAATTGGTCTAAAAATGATGATTCCTAAGTGTTGACAGCAGTGACATTTTCAAAGTTTGTTTTGCTTGGTTTTGTCTGAGGTATAGCGCTAGAGGATTTTTTTTCCTGCATTTAGGTATTTGCAGACCATTTTTTGAGCAAACGTTACTGTACTTGCATACCTGCACTGTGTGTGAACTGTAAAGGACCAATTGCAGCTGTCGTGTTTTCAAGGTTTCAGTTATTCTTGGATTTTTTAATGAAATGGGTTCAACAGCTTTTTGCTCTCTGCGTTGGAAGAACATGAGAAGAAAAAAAACAGTGAATCAAAGATATGGATGTGATTTTCTTTTAATTAAAGAGTACTTCTTGTTTAGTTTTTTTTGCCAGTGCTCTAGAGTTTATCAGCAGCAGGCTTGTGATATAGAACTATTAATGGCTTTTTTTCAGCTATGTTTCTTTTCAGTGTGTTTAGCAGTCTTAAGTGTCAAAATGAATACAAACCGTTGATTTAATTAACAATTAACAAACTGACAGAAAATGTGAATATGAATTACATTTTTTTAATTTGGAAACCAAATGTTTGTGCCTCATGAATGTATAGTACCACGATGGGCACACACTACTGTATATGCTACCCTAAATTAACCTCACAGAAATCAGCCTGAATCTCATGAGGTTTTTTTTGTTTTGTTTTTTTGCTTTGAGATATTAGTCGTTACCTTCATTGAGAATCAGTGGAGCCAGCAGCTGGAAATGTGGTTAGATGATCACACGTAGTTTGGTTGTAAAAGAATGCTGTTGTGGAAGTTGTGTCAATATTTACTGATACCTGTACTCAGAGAAATAAAACCATTTTAAACACACTCCATATTGGCCCTTCCTTTCATACTCAGCATTTAGTGCAAAGTTTTAACTATTGTTACAACCCCAAGTTGGTTTAGGGAAGGGCATTAATATAAAACTAGATGAAGAATATGAGGAGTCAAGTTGTACAGTATTTCAATCTTTTATTGCCAAATATAGAAACTTAAATGTAACATCAGAGAGAGCTCTGGCCACAATAACACACAAACCAGCCCTGAGTAGAAAAAAAGACCACAATACTAAAAGAAATACCCAAAAAGAACATTTTTACATTTCTAAACCTAACTCCCAATCAACACAAACAAACAGGAGGAAAGGGAATGTAACAAAAAGGCAGCACTCCTCTACCTCTTCTTGGCAATGAGTTAAAGGTCATTGTCAAGATTCAAACACAACAGGTAACAGTAACTTCAAATAATTGATTCGCTGAAATCTAACAGCAAAGTTGCTACTTTTCTGATCTTAACCTGACAACATCACACACAAAAGCAATGGACTAAATCCTGACAAAATAGCTCAGAGTACACAAACGCTTTCGGTGTAAGCAAGCAGCAACAAAGTGGCTAATGGGCCTGCAAGAGCAGCTCCTGAGCCATTTTATACCCCCAGGCGGAGCGCGATTGGCTGCAGGTCCCCAGATTCAACAGCCAGTAACACAAGGGAGGAGGAGAAACTAGAGGTGAGGCCCACAGAGCCTGAGGAGCAGCGCAGCACATATTAACACATTTCATCAGCTACACATTCAATAGGGGAATGTAACATTTTGAATAGTTTTTATTTATTATTTGTTTGTGATGAAGATAAAACATTCAAAGTGGCCTTTTAATAATGTGTTAGACAGTATTTATCCTCATAAATCCCTGACTAGAACGAGTGATGTAAAAAAACATTATGACCAAAGTGTGGTCAGATTTCACTAAATCTATTAAGGAGCTGCAAAGTACCTAACCACACTCAGTAATTCTGTAAGTGAGAAAGTGTATTCTGCTGTTCAAAGCTCAGGCTTTGACACTTAAAACAAGTTTTAGTTAGTTAAGGACACGTCTCAAATGAAACTTGACAGTTAAATACATCCGTCCTTGGATTAGCATATAACTACTCAGTGCTTGCTTCAGATGGATTTGCATGAAATTTTGAGTGCATGTCCAATTAGAGTTTGCGGTATGTATACCTTGTCATAACTATTGTGCAAGCCTGCTTTGAGTTAAGCCATTATGTGATATGCCACCCCCACATGCGCTAATAAACCAAATAAGCCTTGAGCCAAAAACATGGAGCCCTAGAACTGTAGCAGAGAGGATTGTGTGATGAACACGTCAGATCAGAGGATTTTTGCTGTTCAGGGTACAACTTTTCTTGTCATTCCCCTTATTCAAAAGCCAGTGTTGTCTTATTTTTTCCTTCCTTCCTGCATCACTTTTTAGGCTCCTCTTGCAAGTATGTTTGGGAACAATGAACACATTTTAATGAATAAATGAATGAATTACTTCAGGAAAATAAAAATACATTTTGCAGGGAGCTACAGTATTAGTAAGATCTGCCTGAAGGCCCTACATAACAGATGCATCTGATTTTGTCATTTGTATTGGTGAACATGAGCAAATTCGATCCTACATACATTAGAACTCAAGTTTATGCAAATTCAGTTTGATTAAATTTCCACTGTTCATTTGATCTTCATTTGATTGTCCTGGCCGTTTATATGTATCACATTTTGCAGGGACTCCCCATGATGTAAGCAGGGGAGATTTGAAACCTGCCCACCTAATTTTAGCTTTGTGACTCATCCTTTCAGATCTGCAAATCATTTTAAACCAGAAAGAGGAGCCTCTCAACCCTCTAAGCCACCGAGAAGAAAGCAGTGGGGTTTCAGACTCAGATCAATTTGAGACCTTAAAGAAAGTAATGGTCTCATTACATCCCAATTTGTATCACGCCTGACCATCCTGCCGATTATCAGTGAAACAACAGCAAAATAATTCTCCCCCCATTATTTTATGTGTTCATCTAATATCTAAACTTGAGAAACTAAAAAAACAAAACCTACTCAAAAAACTGCATGCTGTTTGGTTGTCTGACAGTAGATGAAAGTGCAGCTTTTTTTCAGAGGCAGAGCCTGTTTTCGAATAAGGCAGAGATGATTGTGTGGAGTACAGTAGATACCAAGAGGAATTACAGAACAGTATGGCCATTGTCAGGGGCCTGTGTACCCATCATCTATCTTACTGCTCCACAGGATGAAAGACCATAATGCATTACACAGTGCATGGTAAGTTCCTCCTGTGGAGTCTTCCAAAGTTTCATTTCTGTTTAGGGTTTCAGAACTTTTTCTTCATTTCTAGTACAGCTATATGGAAGCTGAGAACGGCCGTGCTGGCAATTATTTTTTTAATGCCGTTATCTTGAGATCACAAGTGAAATTAGACTGAGAAACACTGACGCCACCCTTCTGTTTAAATTCATAAGAGTGGACCATGACATAAACACACTGCTCTGTGGGCTGGGTTTGGGAGTTTCAAAGCAAACCATATGAATTTTTTATGAACTTTTGCCATTTGTTGTAAGAATGATTTCCCAAGTGATTTGATATGAGGGTATTTACATTATGGCTAATTATTGTAAGGGACTGGCTTACATACAGGGGTCAACTTAAAGCAGATGTGTTACTGTTCAGTAGGCTACGACCAAAATAATTCCTGTTGGCATGGGGGAACTGGAAAAGAAACGACACACACTGGTGGGTGTTTGAAAGGTATAATAAAGTAAGATTGTTCAGTTCAGATTGATACGGCACAGTGAAGATCATGACAGTATCTTGAAGGCTGGAATCAGGTGTGATCAAATGAACCACACTCATTTTTGAGTTCTCCACAATTAATTAATTAATTAATTAATTAATTAATTAAAAGTCGTTTCCTTATGATAAATGATCTCGTTATCTCGAGAAATCTGCCTTTTGTTTTCTCGAGATAACGAGATGAATTAACCCGTTATCACGAGAAAACGACCTTTGTTATCTCGAGATAATGAAATAATTAACTCGTGATCTCGAGATTAAAAAAAAATAATCGCAAGCACGGCCGTTCTCAGCTTCCTTACAACTATCCTGGGAAGTACAGTTACAGTTTTACAGTTAATTGTAGCTTTAGCTACCCATTTTTCTGACCGGAATAGTTAGCTAACTCACTGCAGTTTTTCTCCAAGTTGGATGATCAAAATGTTTGTAATTCTTATGCTATATAAAAAAATAAATTCATTATAACATTACAGCAGCTTTGATAATTCTGGGGATAAATATTTCAGTGTAAACAGTTGTCAGAGTTGAAATTACTTTATTTCATAAATGCTTTTTCTGCAGCTAATTTATCCTCAATGTGTGAGTAAGCCCTGATGCTAAGTTAGCTTTAGCTACGAACCTTTGTTAAAAACACTTATGCTAGCGGTACTTTGAGCTAAATGCTAATGTCAGCATGCTAACGTTTAACAGGTTTAACGTGTTGACCATCTTTAGCGTGTTAGCATGCTAACATTTGCTAATTAGCACTAAACATAGTACAGCTGAGGCTGAGGGGAATGTCATTAGTTTTGTAGGTATTAAGTCATAAAGTCCAAAGTATTGGACATACAGTCACCAAAGTTATCACAGTCAATGGGGTGAACTTGTGCGTCTTGCCAAAACATTACACCACTTTTCCTCTTTCATTATGTCCTCCACATCTGCCGGGATGGTTTCTGTGTATTTCTGGGTGGCCCCAAGTCTTCCTCCTGGGCTTTAACTCTTGTGACAGGCCCTTCATAGACACACAGTTTGCCTTACCCCTCAGTCATACCTCCAGGGAGGAAAGTGACGCAGGATCAATGTGATTATGTTGATTCAGAGTTTGCGGCCCCTCAGCAGGTTAACCTCTCTGCTCTCACGGGCCTGTGGGACTTGCCACTCACTCCCAAATGAAGACTTGTCCAGCAGGCAACATGTCAACATGTCCCAGCTCCGTTTACCGACTAAATAATACAGCTTTCCATTTTAAGACACACTTTGTCAGACTTATAACAGACACTTTTGCAGTATGAGCTGGAAGTATTACATTTTTCAAATCAATTAGTCATATTACTCTCATTACCTGAGCTACAGAGAGACTTATCTAAGCTCCTGCAATAATTAAGTTAAGTATTTACACGCTGAATGATGCTTGAATTTGTTTTTATTTCTACATTTTAACTTTAAAGGCTATTTAAAGGCTTGCAGGAAGTGTTGGCGCAGGCAGCTATGATAGAACCAATAATTTTATCTGGAGACTTATTTGCAGGCTGTCAAAATAAAGGTGGAAGTGTGTTTCACCCCAATACACTGTGCAGTATTGTTGGAGGAAACTACCACATAGTTAAAAGAAAAAAGCGTGAACTGAGCTGCATGAAGTCTGTAGAATTTAGATCACAGGTCCTTTAAAACCATTTCTTTGAGGATGTTTTGACACAAAAGGAAAAGAAAAATGACAGAACTGTCATTTTGGCCAAACGCCAACTGAAAATAGGCCCTTTTTATACAGTTTATTTGCATGGTGAAGTTTGTCATGCTCAGTCGCTGGTGAGTCACTACGTCCATGGCACACTCATCCGACAGTGACATAATACACCCAGTAGAGCTGATGAAGAACTTTGATCCCATACGCATTTAGAGCTCCACATTTGAATACCATTAGGTCATATAAACACATACATTAGAATGTGGAGGCACTGAATCTTCATCTATCCTCATATGATATTCATTCTGTGGAAGAAAAGCTCCATCAGGCATGCATTTAATGAGCAAATGCTCTCAGTTTTGGGAGAGAAAATACATTTCAACAGTTGCACAATCTGTAAATTAAAGAAATGTTGTGTGCTTTCCCAAGATCAAACACGGTGGTTGGTTTGCATCTTGAAGTGTACAACACAGTCTGTGAACCATATGACAGTATCTTTCTGTGACAAGTTAATACAAAATACTGTAGTGCCCTCTGACACTGGCTAATAAATGCACTCTAGTTGCTGAAGGGTGCCATTGTAATTGTCTCCAAATACTGACGTCACTTTAATCTTTAGCACAGGAAGACTGCTCCAGCAAAAATGTGTAGATTCAATATATATATATATATATATATATATATATATATATATATATATATATATATTGCTATCTCATAACCCCTCATGCATTAAAATACAATGCAATATCACTCCCTGAAAATATAGATTTTATCAATATTATTCATCTCTCTTATCTTTTACATACTGACAGGTTTTGTATTAAGAAAAAGACATTTTTTTCTGACTAAAAGTGACAGTCAGTGGTGGGATGACAGTGTTTCTAAAGGCTTGTCACTGTATTGGATGTTGGCACATTAATGAAAAAATCCCTCTCAGAGCTCCTAACAGGCAGCAGTACTGTATATAATTAACCTAATTATGCATGGTAGTCTAAATTGAAATGCACTGTAAATTCAGACATTAATGTCTAGACTGAGCTCTACGTGTAATCAACTTAATTTATGTTGTGACGACATCAGAGCGCAACTGAGAGTCCTCATTAATGTAAGCCTGTGTTTATTGTCAGCTTCCCCCTTTTTTTCCCCTTGTCATCATTCTTCAGTGATGGTGCAGCTCCAAGTCACAACTCCTCCTCCTCCTCCGCCTCCTCCTCTTCTCCTGCTGGGTGGACCACCGCTCCCCAGAGGGGGCACTCATACTGATGCTCTCATTGCCCAAGTGTCAGCCATACCGCAGACCACCAGACAGGACTAACAAGATTTTCCCTGAGCCCTCACACCCTCCCCCTATTTGTGCTCCGTCTGGCCCCGTCTGCCCGGGAAAATCTTACCTGATCTTATCAGGTGAACCTTCTGGAGGCACAGAAACCTATTAGGAGTCTGAATGTTTCCTATCCAAATTCGCAAATCAGATATGGGGGTGGATTTATGAGGTGAGTCAGAAAACTTTACAGCGCTAAACTTCAACAGAAGGTTTAAATCATAAAGGGAATGACTAACCTGAGCTAAAAATCATCAAAGGGGACAGTATGTGAGGTACTGGAGAGAACTGTTTTTGGATAATCCAGTCTGTACTAAACTAAAGTGGAGACGAGATTGGATGTTTAACAGAAGCCCATGCATTTTTTAATGCATTTTAGAGTAATGAGACTCAATCAATCATGTGTTCTTGCCTAAATTTCACCATTAATACTCTGAGAGAGGCACAGATAGCTGTAGTCATCATTTCATGTCACACATTCAAATGTTCTCCTAAAAAAGCAACGCGAGCAATGAATTAGACAACCAACAAACCACATAAACTTGACACAACCTCTGAAGCAGTACGAACATATTTCCTCTTTTATTTACATTCCTTTTCAAATGTTAACATTTTTCGCTATAACTTTTGATCAGGTTGGCATTTGTTCTCATTAAAATAAATTGGCACAAGTAAAACATATGTAGACAAAAGTTTATTTACACCATACAACATTTTGTTTTTAAATATTTTATACAGAGCTGCAGATGAGAGAGCTTGCTGGGATCCTTCAAGCAGATTCTGCAGTATTAAAGTTGTGAAATATATTATTTATATAAAAGTGAGTATTATCTTTATTGCATTTAAAGCAATGAAGAATGTAGCTTGACAAACATTCATTTTAATATGACAGAAAAAATCCTCTTTGCCTCCCATGTTTTATATTATAAAGTAAAAAGTGTAGTAATGGCCAAACAGACTGTTATAAACTTTTTAAAAACCTGCATAAATATATACATTGTGCTCCCGGGTCCAGTTTTATGAAATCAAAACTAGACCCAATGAAGCTGGGACGACATGGCATGTCATTTGCTTTGTGAGGTTTCATCTAGAGAGATTACCTTTTTTAGCCAATTCCTCAACAGATAATTTGAAACACATGATGGTAAATATTGTACACCAGGCTGCCCCACACTAAGTACACTAGTGAGAATACAAAAAGTAACACTGATGTTTTTTTCCCTTTTTTCTTTTTTCTCTCTCCTCAGTCCTTATATTGTATTGGCACATAATGTCCCTGCCACACTCGTATTATCCAGATATGTATGCCAAGGCTGTTAGAAAAGTCTGTTGCTTTATTCAGTGCAAAATACATCCCTTTCTCCTCCTTTCCTAGTTTGCATTTTCTCCTTCTTCACCCTCTAGACCTCCGTTTGGAAGTCTCCCTCCTGGACGTCTAAGGGTAAGTTGACACACTTTTCCCACTCTGCAGGCGTCATCTCCAGTGAGTCCTTGGTGTCAGATTCTAGTACATTCATAGTGGCGTAATTCTGGTACTCACAGGCTGGATTGTAGCTCTCCCATGGGTTCTTGTTTGGCATTGCCTTGTCCTGTGAACATGGCCAGTGGGGTGTGATATTAGTGGCATGACATCCTCTGCAGCTAAACTGTTATTTTTTTTACAAAAAAAAAACTTTTTTCCAGTGAAGTCAGTTCATTCAAAAGGGCATTATATGAATTCCTACCCATTGCTAATTGAAAATAATGGATTAATGCTGTGGAAAGCATCAAATAACAAAAGATAATGGTAGTGTATTAAATGTGACCATGCTTACGCTATTGTCATGGAGTCATAGCAGAATTGTGTTTTCCCCAAGCTCAGAAACTGGTGCACTATATGGGCTTCATGTGTGAGCCATTCATCTGAATGTGCTCTCATTGACAGTCCCAAAGACACTATTGCAAATAAGGGAGAGAAGCTGCTCCCAGTCAGGGAATATAAAATGGATACTGATGTCTGCAGCCAGCTCTGCAGTAGATTCATTTGGGAAAAAAAAAAGAAAAAGGGGGAGTGAGAATGTACTGTAGTTATCGTTTTCTATACAAAAGAACTTGCACTGGTAACTAAGCAACGGGCCTCAAATTACATTGTGCTGTAGGGGCGATTGAAATGTGAGTGAATAAGGATTACATGGAGCCAAAAGGCTGCTGCGTAGCTGACATTGTCTAATAGTCTGGCTGCGTTTGGTCACTGGCCCAATTTCTGTTTGTTGCATTCGATACAGAAAACACTGCTGCTTGTGTGAGAGAGATGCATAAAGCTTGACATCCCCATTGTCTACAGCTCCAGCCAGGTGTGGAGACAGATGGTGGGACTTTTGGTTTGCAGCAAGGTCAGGAGGAATTCTCATAATTCGCCTGACTTCTAGATCCGATGTGACAAAGAAGAGAAGTTTCCCCCCACACAGTTGCAGTAAGAGAACGGCGAACTTAAGGTCATATTTGTATAGATGTGGAGAGATTAAATAATCTGCCATGCATTAATGGAAAAATGATGGGGTTGCTAAGTAGATAAATGTGCATGTAAATAAAAGTGCATTCATGGCCTTGCATTGGAATGGATGCACTCTATTGCAACAAGATTACCAAAGGTCTTTCTTCCCTGAGACTGGCCTTGTGGAGAAAGTGCTTCAGTGCTTTTAAAAAGGGGCAGCCCCCTTGCTCGCCCCCCGCCAGCTGCTGGCAGGCCCACTATGTATAGGAAGGTTCATTTCCACATGAATACTTTAGCTACATAACCGCTCATTTGCACAATCACACATTATGTGTCCTGCACCGGATATCTAAATAGGTTATTTGGATGTTGCTCTCTTTAATTGGCTGACCGCCACCCCCCTGGTTTCCTGTTACTCACCATGCTGCCCATATTTGGTATGTCTCGAAATCGGTCCAGGGTTTGAAATTTCTGATTCAGTTCCTGGAACAGCTCCATGTGTCTTTTCCTGGTGTGCATGACTTTCTGCAATGGCAAGGGTTTTTTCTTTGGTATTGACAGCCAATAATGGAAATGCATCTTCTTCTCCACCCCCTCCAACTCTGATCAATTTGTTAGTGTCATGGCAGTTTACTTATAGGCCAGGTTTGAAACAAATCTACTTGTCTCTGCATATATACAAGTGACTGCCAAAATAAAGGAAACACCGAGATAATTAAAGTTAGGGTGATACGACACTGAAAGCCTGAACTGTTTTAATTTGCAATGGCTGGAGTATCTGGATTAAACATAATTCTTCAGTGACAAATTGCCTCATTTAGAGTTTTGTTGGCGTAAGGGAAATCCTTATAATCAAACCTTGGCACAAATCCTCCATTTTAAGGGTTGGTGTGCATCTAAGCTAAAACAAAATGCGCCCCACGCCTAAATAGCTGCCAGAAGCCTCATGTTTCCTTTACTTTGAAAGTGTGTACGATATATATGCAGCAAAGCCTGATTTAACAATGCAAAGGAAATGCTAAAACCTGCCAAAGGGGGTTTGAATATGTGTTTGCAAGCCAATATAATCATTGTTGAAACCAGTGGTAAAATCAGATGTGAAATGTGCAAATGACTTTAAAAGCATACATTTTGAAAATCAACGTATAGCTAATGGATGTAGGAGATGGAGGAGGACAAAATGTAGATGAGAACTGTTGCCCTGTTTGTCAGTTGACAGCCTTGCTTTTACCTTAACTACACAGCAAGTCAATAAATCTCGTTGAGTCAAGGCTGTGTAACTCCAATAAGCTTAAGAGGCACAAGTACTAGTAAATCAAATGACAAACACAACCGCAAAATATGGCTTTTCTCTGCATAAAAAAAGCTAGATGCATGTACTAGGGAAAGAAACATTTTTTTACGTACCTCAAAGTCCAGATCAGAATATCGTGACTTTCGTCTCTGTGAAAATAAAACATGAAGGCATGAAGTTATTAAGAAGACATGTACATTAATAAACATGTATGGTATATTTTAAGGTGTGCGGTAAAGTGTTAATTGCAGCTCTGTTTCCTCTGCGCTTCATCCACATGAGCATATGTACCTCTAAGGAGCTCATAGATATTGTAGACCCTGTCTCACTCCTAGAAAGCCCCGCAGTTTCCTCCATCTCAGCGAGGAAGTTCTTAACAGCCGTGCGAGGTTCAAAGGGCAGGTTTTGCATCTGCTCTGGAGCGCTAGGATACTGCTGCTCCAGGTTCACATTCATGTGGTCCATGCCTGACGGGCTGATATTGAAGTCAGGGCTCATCTTGTAATGCATCAGCCTCTCGTGTGGCAGCGTATCCATAGTGATGTTCATCTTGGTGTCCTCTTTCAGGAGGGTGGATGCGTTACACGACCCTGACACTGCTGCTGCAGAGGCACGAGGCATGACTATGTAGTCTGTCTCCATCATCTGGCCCTGCGCTGGGTGGCCCTCCATGTCATGGCCGCCCATGTCATGGTCGCTTTGGCGCATGGCGTCGTCGGTGCACAGGTAAACAGTGCGGCGCATGTCGGCGTTGCTGTCAGCCATGCACTGCTCTTTCAGCTCACCCACTCCCATCGGCATGTGCAGAGCTGAAGGCTGCTGGATAATCACTTTGGAGATAATGTTGCCAGGCAACGTGGAGTAGTTGAGGCCCTCAGGGGCCTTCTCGTCCTCCTCATCATTGAGAGAAATGCGGGAGAGGGTGCCTGTTATGGTGGCGGCGCGACAAGAGCCCATGTCTTTGTGGAGTGCTGCAGGGCAGAGGGATACAAGGATTAGTTGGAAGGTAATGAAAGTAGTGTTGCAGTTAGTCTGAGATTATCCAGCATATGACCAAAAGAACAAGAGAATTCAAATCAATATGAACCAATTCTCAAAGGATTTTGTGCCGTAGAGGGAAAACTGTAATGACGGGACAAATAACTGTGAATATGCATCGAGTGTGACATTACACCTAAATGCAAAGGGACACAACAGCAGCTACAGGTATCTCTCGAGGATGCAACAGGAAATAAGGTAATATGGTTTATTCTCTCCCTGAAATTCTCCCTGCCATACAGTATGTAGCATCCTAATCCTAACTTAGTGATTGGTGATGACCTTGTAATGCACCAAATATTCTCAGAAACAGCGGCTATCTATTCAGAAATATCTTCTGGTTATAAGAACGCCCTGTCCTCCCCACTGAGCATTGTAATCTTTGCATCATGAATCAGTAGGAATGATGTTTTCTGTTCACAAAAGGCCTGCAAGGAGATTACAAGGACAACAAATGAGATCCAATGCTTGCCTTTTTGTTTGAGTCTAATTTAATGCTCAGTGTGGACACCGTCTGAGTCTGGTATTCATACTGAAAGAATTCCTCTGATCAAAGTTTACACTTATCTACTGCAGGGTGACTCTGCAGAATATTATTTGAGCGGTCAACAATAATCCCTCTTTGTAAACAACCAACTTAAACTCTGTGAGCCCAGAGAGCAATCTGTAAAGTGCACTTCTCTCTGACTACAGCTCTACTTCGGTCTGAATCTGGTCATGATTTATAAATGACACCTGTCTGCTCTGCCTTTTTGTATCGGGTATGTCCACTTAAGCTTTACAAGGCGGCACAGCATGAAGCAACGCGGGTCAGAAGGGCCAGACAGCCCCTTTCGTCTCTTAACAAGCTGTGTTTCTGAGAGCTCTGAATAATGGTCAGCTCGGTTATTCCCTGCAGATCCATTTAGGATGTGTTCTTCATTGGTTTGGAAGGAATTTGGGGAGAGACGAGGCTGAGGGCTTGCGCTAGTTGCCACCACGAGTTACATGCAGGATAAATTGCACGATCTCTTAAGAACATTCATTCACGATAGTTTTATTAAATCATACACTTGTCTAGCAACAATTACTGTGGCTCAAAAGTACAGAAGAACTAGGCGCAGGAATCAGGAAGGAATATTACCTTCCCCCTAGTATGAGCTGAGGAAGAAAATCCTCCCAAAATGAGACACATAGCACCTACGCACCTATTCTGTGACAGCGTTGACATGTTAATGAAAAACATAATTACAAAGTGCGGCTGTCAGAATATGGGAAAAGCTGCAGTTATTCACATTTGTTGCAGTAAAGCCGAATAAAGTGAATATCCAACAGCTCTCTTTATACTGTTTTGTTCTCAGATTAAAGTCAGTGTTTTGGTAACTGTGAAAAAAACTCCTGTGGGGATTGTTGGTTGTTATGTAACCTCAGCTATTTTTTACTGTCTAACCTCTTTTGGGGTTTTTTTTACATGCAAGGCAGGGAGAATCTTGTTAATAAGACACCATCTGTTCTTTACCTGATCGGCAGGCGATGTCCACATCTTTCTCAAAGTCCGTCTGAGGGTAGAGGACAGTCAAATGGTCAGTATTGCTAAGAATAAAGCCTTTTATACAGTATATACTGCGTATATACAAAACCAGAAGCATCCTCATCGGTAAAAGCCAGCTGCAAGGTTAGGATCAATAATATTTTTTTCTATTATTTCCTAATGCTTTAGGAAAATGCAAAGCAGTCATTTTCCCCCCCTGCTTCATCCTAACAATATATCAATAAAACATCTATGGAAAATGCAACTGCAGCAGCTGGGAAGTATTTTGTGCTCGCTGCTAATGACTGTATTGAACCAGGGGGCGCTGACACCATTCTGCTATCGTGAAAACTATTTCACTCTGAGGGGTATTAGAATACTAATGGCAGATCATTGCTATGATATGCCAGTGGCAGGGTCGTGCTAGATGAAGAGACTGGTGTCCCATTTCAAAGGTCAGGCAGGGAACAGTCCTCTATTACCCTGTGAGAGGAAATGAGAGGGGTGGCATGGCAAACATGGACAGTAAGTTCAATCAAACAGAAATAAAGGATTGGGCTTAGGGCCTAAGAAAACCAAAGGGAACTAATGCCATTTATCAGAGGGCCAAATGTCCACCCTGCATGTAATTGCAGCTTTTCAAAAGCGTTCTGTGGAAAATTATAAACCTATGGGAAACAATGGCTCATGTTTTAGGGGCCATATTAAACCGAATAATAAAGAATAGAAACAAAAACGGCACAAGGAGCGCAAGTTAATTTAAGGGCAATGGAGAACAAGTGGGTCTGCATGTGTATTATAAATAAACAGGGAACATTGGGTCCGCTTAAATTATAGAGGATCTAATGGTTACAGATAACAGGGGGTAACTGCGCCTACCATTATCTGAGCATGCCCATTAGGGAAGGTTCCCGTTGCATCACCGCTGATTGGGTCTTGGCAGTTTCTGAGCCGACATCTGAAAGCATCTTGGACCTGAAGACAGGAGGAATCAATTTTTCATCATGTCCACAATACTGCAAATCATTTTTTTTTTTTAAATAAGCCATTGAAAGTTCACTATTGCTTTTTTGATACAGTATTTTACTCGTGAAAGTGTTCAGAAAATTACACTCTGGAGCAAGTTCAATCATCTGCCACAGAGCAAATCTACTCCCTGTAACATTTTAAATACAAAAAAATTGTATATCCAAGTAAACAAAGATCATGGATGAAAGTAATGGGGCTTAAAATCATCCTCTACCTCTCTCCGTAGGATACAGTGCACCATCACAATGACAAAACCCTGCAGTGAGTCAAAGACTGCAAAGAGGATCTGAAAGAGGATGGAGCGCTTGTCTGTCATGGCGAGCACTGCAGACATCCAGGTCAAAGCCAGCAGAGGTAGGACGACACAGGAGCTCCACAGGGACGCCCTGAGAGGAGGAGGGAAGGATTGTGTGGAGGAAATAAAAGCAGGCAAATTGGTGTAGATAACACGATAAGGTCTGGGGTGAAAAGTCTCTATCAGGGCCTTTTTACTCCATAGTAAGAGCAGGGCTTTAATGGGCATGCTGGTAGTAATGTACAATAAGCCTGTAACATCGCATGTTTACAGTAAAACATATTCCTATACTGTGGGTGTATTTGGAACATCAGTTTACGCTGCAGTGGACTGCAGGATGGTCTATATTGTAGAGGTGGACACGCTGTACATGCAGAGACTCCCCGTAGCATCGTCTTATTGATTCAGAGACACTGACAGGCACTTACATTGCATTGCTAGCTGTAGTTGCTGATAAAGCAGTTGTTGATACAACACCACATTTGGCACACTTGAGAGTTAATCCTGTATGCGGCTCACTCATCTGTCTGTGGGACATAGAGACAACAGCATGACAAACAACGCTAACAGCCACTACCCCGACTTTAAATTCTCCCCCGTCATATTAGCAACAGCAGAGGCAGCCAATGTGTGGGCGTTTTAATGATTTTCATCTTGGACTGATTCTGCCAAAGAAATACGAAGCCACGTCGCTCCCGAGAGAGATCTGACCTCTTTATGTTTATGCCTGTAATTTCCTTTCAACAGCTAGAAAAGGAGGTCTAAATCTCCATATGTAGAGGAAAATATGTATATTTTTTGCATGAGAATAAAAATGTTGAGAAGAAAAACAGAGGTACTAACAAGGACGTGCTGTCATACCCTGCTCGATGCTTCAGCTTCTTGTCCAGTATGCCATCTCTGGACACTAGTTTATTAAACACCAAGATACCGATCACCATGTTGACCTGTCAATAGGAAAGGGGACAGGAATATTAGCTTTTCAATAAATCAACTGCACTGAGATCATTTCAAAACCACAAAACCAATGTTAAATATAATGTTTCATTTCCCAGCTTGACATTCTACAGCACACAGGTATGATTTAATGCCATCATCCTGCTGGCGTTTTTTTTTTTCTCTCAGTTTTCCGCCTGCGCTGAGCTTTGACCTCCAGCTTCTATTGTTTGCTCATCTCTGTGACATTTCAGCCAATGGGTGAGGCATGCCCTGGATACTCAGCCCAGCACAACAGCCTTAAGAAAAGATCTGCTTGACAAGAAACACTCGTCTTCTCAAAGGCACCTTCTCCTATTATTAGCAGCGCCTACACTAATAGAAAACTGAGGCAGATTTACAGAAGCTGGGCGGAAAACTCTTTAAAACATTCGGCTACAATCTATTTCATATCCCTCTAGCTGAGATAAAGAGCTCATTAAGTATTTATACAAACACATTTGGGGAAGTTTTTATTAAACAAGCTTTGTTACTGTAAGATATTTTATTATGATGTTACAATATCAATACAGTGATAACACAGCAGTATGGCGGAGATTAGCGCGTGTTCCTTCGAGGTTCATCACAAATGAAAACCACAGCACAGCAAGACTTCAAGTCTGTGCATCCGATGCTCAATCTAAGACGTTTAGTCACTTTTCTTTTTCAATATCTGAAATCACTTTATTTCAAATCCCACCACAGAACAGAGGTTCGACAACGAGAAATACTGCTCAGTATTCGCTGTCCTCTGTCCCTCTGACGCAGACTTAGCGATTTGCATAATCACAGTCTTTGTGTAATTTTCTCTGTACAACAACGTAAATACAAGATGATTAAAATACCCCAGTATATTAGACTTTAGAACAAATCTAATGCATAAATACTTTATAACCTCACAGCTACATGGAGCACCATTATGGTAAATGAAAGGGAATTACTTGAGCACACTGCCTGATGGGACGCTCATTACTTTGACTTTGAAACCGGAGTGTGTTCCTCCTGTTAGGCATTTCCATAGCAACATTTTGTCGAGTTTTAACACAGTGCAGTGGTACCACACTGATGCTGTGTCACTAAAGCCACCATTATTATGGTTTGTGTGCGTCTTGTTATTTTAAAACAAGCAAGTTTTTATCGTTATTATAATTATTCATAAGCTATGCAAAGTTTTGTGTGTTAAGATGAAAATCTTCTTATATTGCTTGATCTGTATACTACATACTGTACAGAAGACCTGCACATTTTTCTAATGCCTCATGCTTTGGCTGTTTTTTAGTATTTTGTCTTTCTACATTTCCCTTGTTTTCTGAGCGTATTAAAGTTAAAACTGGACATCTGATGACTGAAACATACCAGAACAACAGCAGCTGCGGGTCCAACAAAGGCATACAGGAGCCCACCCTCCAAAGACAGCCAACAGCTGCAGGGAAAGCAGGAAAAAACAGTTAACTCCCACCAAGACATTAACATCCAAGTTAATGGCGCACACCAGCATACAATTGTATTTCCCTCAATTGTCAGGGGAGAAGTGCCATATGCTGTGACTCTATTTCCAAAGTTTCACGGGATAATAAAATGCTAAAGAGATTTTAAGCAGTGTTTATGCGTTTGGTATCCAGCAGGGATACAATTCACACGAAATTGGGGTCTTGCTGCGCTATTTTGAAATTTGATTGGGTTCAGGGGCCTTTGTTTATGGCACTATTTAGGATAAGTAAGCCACTGCAGAAGCACTTAATCATTACTCTTAAGTGTTACCATGATCCTACTGTGTGTGCACTGAATAATGAATACAGATTAAAAAAAAAAGAAAGAAAAACTTACTACAAGGGTGTCCCATAGCCCTTTGTTTTGGTGAATCCCATTGAAACAGCAACCACTAAAGCTGGTAATCCTTAAAAAGAGAAAACAATCAATAGTTATTCGAGCAGTTCTAGTCACTTGTCAGAGCATGAGCCCACTTCAGTGCAGAAAAAGGCAGCCTCTGTGCCTTTCAGTCATTACACAAAGTGCAGCTAGATTCACTCCATTAGAAGCTGTGTGTGTATGAGACTACACAATCATCTGAGAGTATATGATCAACTGTATGCATTTCAATATTTCAAATCAACATACTGTATGGTATTCCATTAAGTGGCAGAGGAGAACAGACTGTACTGTGCTTTGACAAAATGGCAGCAGTGCATCGAGTCCAGTAACCCACGTAGTGAAATTTCATCACTGTACTGTAAAAAACTTCCCCGCCCTCCGCACCTTTTATATGAAGGGATTTTTGCTGTATGGCTCCTCATTATAGATTGGTGTAATGGATTCAGTCCTTACTACTGTGTGCTCAGAATATTAACGCTTTTCCTCTCAGAGCCGCGCAGGCAGGTGCTATTGATGTAATCAGTTTCCTGGAGGCATGAGGCGAAGACCCTGTGGCCATCCAGTGCCTCTCTGCAGTGCTGAAGAGGTAAAGAGTGCCGAGTGTACACAAGCATGTCATGAATCACCGCACGGGCAGCAGCCCGGCGGAGACGCTGCACTTCAAACAGGCTGAAATAAGAGACAACAGGTACCGTGTGCTGCACGTCGCCTTAGAAATCAGTTTAGAAAAAGCTTTTGTCTTCTGTCTGAACACAGGTGATAATCTGTAGAGGATTAGAGTCATTTCATTTTCAAGTCATTATATGTAAAAATAGAGTTCACATTATGTAATGCATTTTCATTGTAACACAACAAGACACTCGTTGTCTTATTTATCATCAAATTGTCTGTTCTGCCGTTTTTTTCTTTCGAAATCTATGTGATTGTAGAACAGCCTTTGTCCATTTTTTTTGCAGCAAGCAATGGCACTGCAATGACTAAGAGAGCCTTGTTTGTTGCTAGGTAACAAGAAGAATGAGTGTGGGCTCTTTCATAATCAAATTGATTTTTTTTTAAAGGAGAGATTTCTAGTAGTCTGTAAGAAAAGAACCCTTTGGATGAGGATTCAGACTGATATTTATCAAATGAAGGAATAATCTTTTAAAATTTGATACGTGGCCTCTGTTTATTGACAGATATGTATAATTGTCATTATTTAATGCTTTTTTGTGATGTGATGTACAAATGCAGGGAACACGGCGTGGGAGGCAGAGAAACTTAATTATGACCCAGACTGATTAAAATCTGTCGCAATATGGATCATAAATTCATTATACTGGCTGCACGTTGCTACCTGTGTTTCATTTGTGATACATGTTGATGTTACAAACGAACATTAGGCTTTGGAAAGGATTTCAGAACAATCATACAGACACAGCTTGAGTACTTTTATACATTTTACATTTGCAAACATTTCATTCTCCTGAACTCTATTTGTGAGGGTCTTAGATAAAACGTATTCTGCTGCAGTGTAAATGCTCAGCTCACACCCTCTTTATCAGACATAAGGTCATTGCAGCCTGCTATGGGAGAGCCGCACCAGTCTGTCTCCCCCCACTGCTCAAGGCCAGTCCATTTACCCAGCCCTCAGAGAGCTTGACTGGAGCACAAAAGCATCACAACAAAGAGCCTGATAGGATGAAGATCTGGCTGCCCCACAGAGAGGATGAGAGCAGTGGACGAAAAAAAGACATACAGTTACTTGGAAAGACACCTTGGCCGGAGACCTTGAGAGAAAATGGCAGCTGCGAGGTATGATGGGAGATAATGGAGAGGTTTAGGGAAACATGCTGCTTGCTCACCCCAGCCCAGACACAGAAAGCGCTTGCGGATCAGCCTGGTCCGAACTTTTCCCGTCACTGCCATGTAGGACTGCCAGGCCTCTGTGAGGACCCAGCAGAACGATGCCAGGAAGAAGAAGTGCAGGAAGGCTGTCGTCATGATGCAGACACCCTGTTGATGCAAGAAAAAAAGGGTCAGAAAGAGATATATTCATCTGACAAACACTTACAGACGCAGCTCACCATTACCTTTTAAACAGCTAGTATAAAAATGGAGGTGCAGCTGTTACACAATAGCGCCGCATAACAAAAACAAATCCATCAGATTCCACAAGTACAGATTCTTGTAAAGCAAGTGGCTCCCTGCAGTTACACATCGATTATATTGATACGTCTTTATTTCCTTGAACTATTCTTGAAGCACCGGCAGCATTTGCCTGTCTAGACCATCCACTGAAGTACCACCATGTGCGCTGAATGAAACAAAGTGTCAGTTTAAACTGCAGCAACAGAGGTGGCAATTGTAGTAAAGATCAGAGCCAGGCTAGCTGACACAGAAAGCCATGGCGTAGCATTCCTCTGCACTAACCCTCATTAGTATGCTGGGGATCCCACCTGGAGGCATGTGAGCCAAGGTCAACTGTTTTACACCGAGAGGAGGGGGACGAACCACAACACTGCTTAAATGATACAGAATGCGTGCGTCGGAGGCAGCAGATTGCATTCAGGGCCTGACAATGTAGCAGCACTTTTCAGCTTCATTAGCTTGTCCATCTTTGTTCCACGGAGAGGCATCTCCAAATGGGATTGTTTAGAAGAGGATTAGAAATATAGAAGTATCCTTAGGAATCTTGTCATTGCACGCTGACATTTGTGAGTGAGAAGAGATTAAGCTTTCTTTTTTTTTCAGTTCAGATTGTTTGCAGTGTGGAGCCGTGGTAATCTGAGCGATGCCGCACAAAGAGGGGAAGATTGAAGTGTATCATCTCGTCCCAGGGCGTCCACACCATACTGTGAGATCTCCCATACAGTTGACATCCCCACTGAGAAAACCAAACTAAATCCATCCATCCCCTGTAGTTTTCAAGGGGTGCATACGAGATAATAATCCTCCATTACCTCATGCATGAGAACAGGGAAATTCTGTTTACCTAGTGTACACTCATGAGGGTATTAATTACGTAAACGTGGATTCAGGTAGGAAATATGCATCAAAATTCATGTAGGATGCATTCAGGCGTAGTATGTATATTATAATGCTATATTTCTATTGTCTTTGATACTTAAAAAGTAATTGGCAGGTTTGCGGTTTTTAATGGCCAACTTTAAAGAAATGAGTAACCTATAAAATAAAATCACCATGCTAACATTGATAGGATACATTAAATATATACTGTGCAAAGTATTAATTTCACCACTGGCCAAATGTAGTTGCAGAAATCTACTGGGAAAATATTTTTATTCATTTTATTATGGCGACATAAATGGCGAGAGTTATTTTAGCAAAGAGTCGGTTTTCGGCAGATTTGGCAGATACAGAACATTAACAAGATCAGCAGTGTGCCCTTTTAGAGAACAAACACATTTCCTGATACTTAAGTGCTGAAAAAATCCAGCCTCCTAAAATGTATCTGCCAAAATCTTTACGGTGTACTGTGAGAGTCAACTGTGACATTTTGTATTTTATCAGTAGATTCCAAATGGAAATGTAGCGTTTCGTTTTTATTTACATTCTTACAACAATAGTGTTAAATGTTTAAATGCAACATGTCCCATGAGTAACTGCTTTAGTGAAAGACTTATTTTAACTTGCGACACTTTGCAGCTGCTAATGTTGCAGAGCTGAAAGTATCAAAGCAACACATCAAATCAAAACATATGAAGCTCCCATGACACACTGCCACCTGCCAATATGGTAAGGTGCGTACAGCTGCTTTTGTAGAAATCACACACACATTCTGTGCTATAAATCTTTGTCTGACAAGCTTTGAATGAGAAATAGCACTCACCGTGCTATATCATAGCTACATACTGCACTATCCCTGCCTTTCCATATGGATTTATGAATTCAGTGACTTGTATGTTAGCGTACCACTGTGCTGTATGTGATTATTATTGGATTAACATGATAAATCGGCGAGGAAAATCCTATATGAAAGTAAAAACAGCAACTTTACAAGCTGATTTTTAAGTGACGGAGAGTGGAGACTAGCATATACAGTTGCTATACTGCCTGTAGACTTACACCCAAAGATAATTCTAGTGTTGCTGTTGCTCATGTGCTGTCCAAGGTGCTGAAAATAGAGCCTGTCTTGTTTCCTGGAAACAGGTCACATGCAGCCGTTATGTTTCACGGTTCATTTGTGTGCATATACCACCCAGCCTCATTAGTCCTCGAAAATAAAAAACTGTGCATTTGAAAGGAGAGAAAGGCACAGCGTGAGGACGTTATGATAGCACCGGTTGGACATAAGCAGTCATACAAAAACAAGGTTGAAACCTAGAGTTCACACTGCCCTTTAGAAAGGCAAATGCCGGGAGATGTTGAGCGCACTGTGTCAGTATCCATGGAAACAGAGGAACTGAGGAAGGGACCAAATTTAAACATTGCAGAGCTGATAGACATGAAGGTAAGGGTAGGGGCTGATGGGGAATACTTAAAACAAGTTCAATAATGGCAGTTTAAGGTCAGGACAGGGAATTTGAAGAATTTCTTACTGTGGCCTGACAAAAGTCTGACTAAAAGGCCTGGGCCGAGCCTCGATGCGCTCACAAACATTAAGTACTGAAAGCCTACTGTTTACTGTGTTGCCATGAACTGTTGCACACTGTGCTTCATGATACTATGACAGGCCACTGGAATGAAAAAAAGAGCGGTGACATATTGTTGAAGTGAAACATAAAAAGGGATTTCAGTTTTGCTTATAGTGAGGCTGAGAACACCCTCTTCATCCCACTGGATTAAACTAATGTTGACATGGTGATTAAATTATTTTCCTCAAAGCTCAAGGCATTTCCATTTGCCAATCACTATTCATTATTTAGTTATTTACATAATTTACAGATGCATTCACTGGTTGTATAAGAAAACAGTAAACTTTCAGTCCAGTTCCCAGTGTAGCTTTTAATACATATGTTCACTATTACTGCAATAAGCACTCACAGTGATGTGAGAACTAGCTTGCTGGGGAGAAGCACATTAATTGCACTGTATCTACGGTATCTGCAAATTTGTTGTAGAAGAATCTGAGCTGGACCTTGTGACATTACTTTTATCTTCCCAACCGTTCTGAATCAGTGTGGGAGGAGGAGGCTGGTTGTTATTTTGATTGAAGCACCCTCCGTTTGAATCAAGCAACAAGTGCCCCAGTGCTTTATACAGTAGGTGCTTGGGTGGAGGACATTAAAAACTCCAAACAACAAAGTGGTGGTGGCAAAGTGTTGTTGAACCACAGAGAAACTCTGATCAAAATGCATCGACTTTGCCACTACAGTCAGAAAATGGCTACCTCCTGTTCAACGGATGTACCTCACACCGACCTGGAGTGAGCTCCTACTTATGACACTTGTGCCTACTTTATTTCAATATGTAACGCTCTTAAGGCTCTAAACAATGCATATGATTATCCTCTTGAACCTCACCAGAGGATTCCTGCCGTTATAAAGCTGCTACCGAGCATGTATGGATGAGCTGTATGTTGATTTTCAACTGTTTCTATTCACCTCATCATTTAGTTGCACAGTTTAACCTTCGACTGGAAGGCAGAGATAAATTAAATCCCTCTTTTCTGCACGTCACTACAAGGGAGGTCAAGCTTCGTCCACTAAAAATATACTACCGCTCAAATGTGCATACTGCAGTTACTGCATGTGTAATATATAGCACACATATGACCTTGAGCACACCTGTTTTATAATTGATGTCTTGTATGAACATAGATAGATATATAGTTACAGATTTGTTTTATTCATGTTTTTCAGATTTTGATTGACATTTCTACAACTATCACCAAATAATGTTGCATCTAAAAACATATGGACGGGCAGAATTTACTCAACGTCACAGGAATTATTATTGTTATTATATAATCCAAAAGGAGAATTTTCAAGTTCTTCATAATTATGAGGATATTAATTTTTGACATGATACCAGCTTTGATAAGCCATCTGTGCTGATAAACGACATGCAGCGCTTAAACAAAAGGTGATAATTTTTAATCTCCTGACGCATCAGGAGGTTTAGCCGCCCAAAAATCAAAAGCAGATAGGGTGAATATGCTGTTTGTCTAAAGGAGAACTGTGTCAGCTCATAATGCGACTGACCAGATGTGACTTTATGACATGTTAAGAGCTAGTTTATAAAAGCTAACTATTTTCTGGTGATGTTTTTATTGTTTTCTCTTAATAGTAATATAAATCCTTGGCCTGCACGCACTTAATGTATAATACATTTTCACTCGTTATAGGATGAACATTTTACAGGAACATCCTCTCTAACTCAAAGACTCCCTAATTCTACCTTCCTTGGCAAAAACCAACAGTGCCTGCTTCCCTTTGTCTTCTTTCCATAAACCAAGATGAACAACGACAGAGGACAAAGGGAAAGCACAGACAGGCAAAGGTGACTCACTGACTTCCTGCTCCCAGAGGACACCTCCACACCAAAGAGATGATTTCTATTAGACGATGAGCAAGTCTGAATCCACAAACAGTGGAGCCAATTATATGCACTTCTTACAGGAGATGGGGGAAAACAAGTGAGGCAGTGTCAGGCAGCATGGCAATTAAACCCACACAGGGGCTATGTTTTCTCCTCTTGCTAGCCTACCACTCAAACATCAGGTTCTACAGTATGTCTGATCAAACAAACGAAATATTTTTCAAATATTATTACAACAGGAGAGACAGAGTCAAGACAGAATAAAGGAACAACAGTAATAAATTCATTGTCCTGGAACTTTTATCCACAGCACCGTGGGGACCGACAAGACAAATGCAGCTTTCAAACTTGACTGAACCAATAACAGTATTAGTACATAGTATTTCACTATTGTTGATGATGGAACTCGGAAGAGCTGGTTTGGTTTTGAGGTGTCCAATTAAAGCTCAAAAATCAGGTTCTTGAGGCTGTGGGAAATGAATAGGCACAATTCTGGTTTAGCAATTTGAAAACACTATCATATGATTTAAATGAATTCTATTTTTCATTCTCATGTTTGAAATGATAACTAATGATCAAGTGCTCTTTAAGCTTTTTGTATATCCGCTTCAGAAACACAAATACAATGCTCCACTGTGTTCACCAGCTAGCCGCTAACGGTGTCTGTCTGTAATTTGGCGCTGGGCAGGTAGCAGGTATATCAGAGCTTTTCACTGAGCTGCCTGCTGCTGCTGGAAATTAGGTTGATGAGAGCCATGAGAGTGAACCAAAACAGTAAAGTTGCGGACTGTAAAACCAAAACAACGAGCTGAAAAGTTGCCAAAACGCTCCATAGAGCTGAAAGGAACTGATGAGTCGGGCGATAATTCTCTGTGGGATCATCACCATGAGCGACCCCTTTCACATTACATAGAGTCATTTCATCCATTGTTAATATAACAATATTGATTTGTGCAGCTTTAATGTTCAGTATAAATAACAATATTGGCCGTTCACAAATAAAATAGCCAGTGTTGCTTCAATTTGGCACCCTGTGAGTCACTCAAGGTGGTTTGTCGAGTCACTCTGAGAGACGCTGAAATGACATCTTCAGTATGCCACTGGATTTTCTGAAAACCACCTAATCTCTTTGCAGATTTCAGAGACAGATATCTTATTAGGAACATGCCGAGTGCGTATTTCGTGTTAAGTGGTGGTCCTCATAATCAAGACAGGAGATGACTGGAGCCCTGATTAAATCTGACAAGGCTTCAAATCAGCTCAGCTTTAAAAACGCCCTGAAGCTTTGTGCATTCATAGTCTTGTGTGCCAGATGTAAGGGCCAGCAAAGAAACAGATGAACTTATCATGTGTGGATGCTGTGTTTTTGTTATTCTAGATTATAAGATTCTAGATTGTTGTTCCAGATTAAAATGATCTGCATAACATGAACCAATTCAGTTTCTGGTGAGCGGTTACACTTTGTACATTTTGTCCATATCTAAAATAAAGTGTCACCAGCAACTAGACACTGTAGGTTTACAAAACACACTTCAGACCATTTCTCTTTTCGTGCATTCATTCATTATTCATGATTCAATTTTCATTGAACACAGGAAAATTAATAGGAGGAAGCATTTTGATTTATGAGCAGGGTCTGGTCCAATATGAGCCCCCAACTGCTGGTAGGCCCATCTGCTCCCAGAATAAGTCATACATGTAAGCACAGTGTAAGTGGCCATGCTGTACCACCACCAGCAAATGCATTTCTAATGATGGAATACCCTCACAGACATTCATTTTTGCAAGCCTTTTAAAAGATTTTTGGCTCAGTTTTACATGTACTGTTGAACTCTGCTAAAATCTATGACTGCTGCAACGTAACAATGCCCAAACACTTTTTAATGAGCCAAAAAACTAAAGAGAATGGATTAATGAGGAGAAGCAGTGGGACATAATGAGATGAGGGGGGAAAAACAGTGTGTTCCTTGCAAAAGGTAAAAGGTATACTGAGAATATGGTTACACAATAAAATGCACAATGTGTCATTCTGTAGTGCTGCCAAATGACTGAGAAGGGCATCTGTGTGGGCAGCTTGTAAATCCCAACTACTGTTTGCCAAACAATCTTTTACATTAGCCACTTGTTTACTGGACAGTTACGAAGCCGGAGAGAGGAAGTGATACATATTTATTGGAAGCAGTCCTTCTTTAACTATAGCAGTCGTCCTTTTGCATCCCGCTGACTTGATTTGAACTTCAGCTCTCATTGGCATCTCAACAACAACTGTTTCATATCCCTCCATGATGGCTTCGAGTCGTTTCAGTAATGCACACCGCACAGCAAATCTAAGTACGAGGGCTGCTTTTAACTTTTAAGCCACGCTTTACTGTCACCATTACAGGATCCTTTCAGGGGCGGCTTCACAATAATTTCATTAGTCTTTGATTGACCGGCGCACCATGTCTCCTGGTGTGCATCCTGTCTGCCTTTCTTCTCCTACACTGCTGAATCTCCTTAACTGCCAAACTGTTCCGACTTGTTAATGGTTGCAGTGCTTCATGTCTGAACCATAACAATAAAACCAGCATCACTATTTCATCTCAAAGTGATCTGACTGTTCTTTTTTTTTTGCTGTTTCTTTTTTAGTTTTCTTTATGTCTTTGCGCTTTTAATTGCAATTAAAGATCATCACTGCCTCACTGCCAACAGATTGGGGTTGTCTGAAGTTTACCAGAGGACAATGTAACACCTGAGTAAAGACCAATGGTCCTGAGCCAACACAAAGTAGATCCACATCTTATAGAGGCATTAGAAACACTTAATTCTCCATTTGGATGAAATATGAAAAGCCTTTCTGCACGAGGCCCAAAAGAAAACGAGTGCTTTGCTCGAAAGAGGCTATAATCTAACTGTTATGTTGTTGTTTTTGTGCTCTCAATGACAAAACCAACATCTTGTATACAAAAGGCACTATTTTGTAGATTAGACTTCTGGTAAATGAAGAATGAGACCTACTATTAAATCAAATCACAGCCTTTTGCAAAATAAGAGTAAAGTGGACTTTACTAAGTTGGAGTTTCCAATGTTGTTTACCTTTTAAAATCATGAAGAGGGTCCTCATGACATTCTCCATGAGTAACTGTGCCATACAGCTGTCAGAACACATTTTCATGCATTGCATTACAAACCTAAAGATCTCAAAGGATCTGCTCGCAGTGGCCAATGCAAAAATAACAAGTAGTGAGCTGTTGTCAACCTAGACAAGGCCACATGTGAAGTGCCACTTGGATCTTTCCACTGCACCTTTACCCTGAGTAAAATTATTTCTTACATGAAACAACCACTGGACCTCCACACTCTGTGAGCTGTGCTGAATAAATCCTTAAATGACACTTACCACATTGTGGGTCTGCGTTTGTCCAACAAGGATCAATATGTTTGAGCAGATTATAGATAAGCAGAAGTTGAGCAGGATGATGGACCGTTCAGAGCGGATATATCTAAAGAGAGAAAATATGACGAAAGCAAACAAATCAGTGTACTTCTTCAATTTGCAGCTGGATGAAATTGCTCATCATCACGTGGTCGCAGCTTATGCTCCCGAAGCGTTGCAATTACCTCCATAGCACGGCGTAGATCACCGCCAACGTGATCAAGGCGAGGCAGGAGAGACCACAGCCAACTATCAATGTCACAGATGGGACCCCTGAGTACTCCATGGTCTGTGGAGGAGACGGAGCAAGACGAACCAGTCAGTGGGAGGTTCATGCAGGACAGTAAATCTTTATTGTTGCCCAGAGATGGAACCAATCAAAACAACCACCACCGATCCTAATAGTCCACAGTGGGTTCCTTAATGTACTGTGAGGTTTGAAGTGCATGCGTGGGCTTGAAGGTTGTTTAGATACATGCACAAAACTTTCCACCTATCTGGGCTGGAAATAACGTTAGAAAACAATGAAGGCTGAAGCAAAGACACTGAAATATAGGCTCGAGTGCTTCTAAATATTGTTTTTCCTGTCACATTTGAAATCATGTGAGCTGGCCAATCATAGGCCTGGAATTCTGATCATACTGTACATTAATGTGATTCCATACATTACATACACTGGTCATGAGTGAATCATCAGCCTCATCAGCCTGTCAGGCCTGACAGAGACGAAGGTAATAGATTTCTTTCTGCCATCTCAATTCCATACTGTGTACTGATGCAGAGGCCACGGTGTAAGTACTCTATGTCCTCAATGTTAATTACTTTATCTTCACAAGAAATGACAGGCTCCTGGTTCCTTTACAGCACTCTAATTTCAGCCTAATGAGCCCCCAAAACATGGTCTAAAAAAACCTCACCCACAGAATCTGTCAGGCTTTGTGGTGTCAGTGAAGAAAACAACGCAAAAATGTCAAATCTGACAACTTTTTACCCC
>NTHP01000038.1:1160066-1185751 GCA_003416845.1 Oplegnathus fasciatus
AAAAAAAAAAAAAAATCATCCTCATTGATTAAATATCCCGTGCGAAAACTTTATTGACACAAACATGCACAACATGATCGGATGATGTCTTTTGCCGCAACACACAACCTGATGATATTAAGATTCGGGTCACAAAAGCTCGAGCAAACACCTGTTGTCCCGCAAGACACCCCGCTGTCCTCTCGCCCCACAGCATCCCACTCATTTCATTGCAAAGGTAGAACAAGATTCATACCTCTGATTTACAACAATATGGAGCATACTGGCTGTTGATTTGTGTCTCGAGTGGCCTCTGCCGTGTGAGGCAATCCTGCTTTGTCATTTGATCAATATGGCAGCAATATTTATTATTCCTGGAAGGGACCAGTGGAGCCCGTTGCAAATTTCCAACCAGGGCCGACCAGTACTCTGAGCTGTGTGTACACAGTAATGCAACAATATAAAACATTTCACTATTAAATCCCAACCCCCTCTCACCTCATCTCATCTCTTCTTAACTGGGTTGTGACTGATGCATGTTTTTGATTTGCTACCCCCAGACTGCACACGCATAAAGCCAGTCAACAGCCTCTATTCTGCAGTTCAGCACACTCATGTAGCCATTTCATATCATTTCAATTAGTGCACACCTATCAGAATAGGTAGTTATAAATTATCTAAAAGAAAGATTGGCATACACTAAAGGTGACATATAGAGCCCATATTGTCTGCAGGCTTCGGTGGAAGCGCACAGCTGGATCCCTGAATCATGTCTTAAAGGTCCATAGTGGATGCACCATTCTGTCGGTTTAAAATTTCAAGGATTTCTTTCATGACTTCATAAAGGAAGGTTCAAACGCTGACATTTCATGATAAGAAAAAAAAGTAAAGTCTGCGGTGAGGCTCTTGAACAACTCTGTTGAGCTGTACTGCATAATATGAATAAAACAGATACTCTAAGAACTTCTGCCAGTGACTTGGATGTCATGGTAACAGTAGAAATGTTCTAAAACACTGTGTATTGTATTTGAAGATCATTTAAGTTCTTTAACCTAGATGCCAAATGAGTGCATGATGTATAGGCAGAAAACAAAGTGCCTAGCAGTACCCAGGGAGGCTAAAAACGAGGCACCTGTAAGAGCTATAAAGGTCCCAGTATATGCCTTCAGATCTAGGGAAAGTGAGTTAACATGAAGCTTTACATGCTGAGTGTAGCTCAAAGCACTTTAAGGGCTTAAAGGACTTGTTGGATTTTTGTGACGACATCTGTGAGCTTCCAGTTTTAAAATGAAGATTAATGTTAGTTTCTGCCAGCCTGAACAATTGCCACAGACTACTGTGAGCCCAGTGAGAAGTTGCAGAGCGGTAAGTTCTTCAAAACTGTAGCTACTGGGGAGGTTGTCCTGTGCATAGTCATGCATGATGGAAACATTTTGAACACATCCTTTAACAGCAGTGCAGGCTTTTCACTGTTTGACGTGATTCCTGTAGGACAGAGAGACGCGCCGAAATGAAATCGCTGGGTGACCAACAAGCATCACACTCTTTACACAGCTGCCCACTTGAGATCGCCCTCTGGGTATGTTGCACTCTCAAAACACGATTGTCACATTCAGAAGCGAACCCACTCTCCAATGCGCACTTGCTTGTGATGAGACTGATAGCATGTGTGATGCCTCTACTTCTTGAAAACTTTGCGATGAATCCGCCGCTCCCCCTGGTGAGGACTCAATCCTCGACATGATCTGTTCCTAACTTTTGACTTGCTAGATGTTTGCTTCCCCTTTTGTGCCAGCAAGAGAAGCTGACAGGAGAACATCCCTGACTGGGGATTTATGTACGCAACGTCTGATGTGTGTGTCTGACCTTATCGGGGCTCGGTGGCCTTAGAATATAAAACGTCCCCGAGAGAAAGTGTCAGTGTTGATGTTAACCGCAGTGAGACTGATGACGTGACATTCATCACATACTTGTTGACCACGTTCTATCCATGCAGCGATGTATTGACAACTTTGTACTAAAACTTCCAGGATTGAAATTTGTGACAGAATTTGATCGTGCTCCAATTTTAACATATTTAGCTGTCAAGATGCACGATACGTGACGGCAGAGTGACATAAAGAGTCGACAAAGTTTTAGACACATTCAGTAGTTAAACACTTACGTCTTGCTGAAACAGAGAGATAGACAGTTGCTCAAAACTCCAATTAGGTGACAGATTGAGTTCCTCCAGCCATAGAGATCTCATTACTAAACCCATAACTTATCCAGATGTCCAAGCAGTGCACTTAAGAGTCAAACAGTGTGGCTCTGTAACCTCATGGCTGTCCAGTTAAACAAGCTGGTGCAGCCGTATAGACTAAATGACCAGACTGTGTTGCTCTTGCACATGTCAGTCAGCTTTTGCATATGAGACTGCTTTCCTCAGCATATAGTATTTCATCAGGAACTAGGGATAACCATCCAAAAACCTCTTTAAATTCATTGCATGCCCACATCAGATTAGCCAGGCACTAGGCTGGGGGCTTAAAGAGTGCCTTAGGCGATGCACTTTAGGCAATTTTATAAAGTCTTGAAAGACTGACACACAATGACGGGCACAGGAGGGCGGGGGCAATGCTGGGAAATGATTCCATCCATCTTGGATCTCTTGATGACGGGCAATTTATATCCGCCCGCGGGCCACACTGCGTGTGTTAACTGAATGAAGATAAAAGAAAAATGAGTGCATATTTTTATGTAGCAAGAAAAATCTTATTAATCCTGAGTGGGTCAAAAACCTCAAACCCCAGGTAGACAAGCAAAAGAGGATTTGATTCGTTAGTGAGCACATGAATGGCTCCACAGGTGCGTACAAAGTTAAGGTGTCATGCATCTGCTAATAGATCCATTATGCCTATTATCACTGCAGTTAGCTGACCTTCAGAGGACATAAAACTGTGTCTGTCCAGATCAGTTTATATTCATTTTAATACAACTTACATTTACACAGATTAATGCTGATGGTGTTTAAATCTACGTGATTGGCAAATGTTTGTGTGTTTCTTAATTTAAAGCTTAAAGTGGCAACAGCAGACAACATGTGAATCCTACTCTCACATGTAAGAATCAACCCCACTGGGTGTACAAATAAAGCAACATATATAAATACATCAATTAAAGCAAACAGAATCAAGTCAGTCAGAACTGTTCATCGCGTGTAGGATCACTGAGTCATCACAGCACCATGACACTGCTGCACTTCATGTACTACCTCGGGGTGTACATGTGATTTACCCCAACTCACATCCAGTGCTCTCACACACGCAAACACAGCAATCCCTCCTGCTGTCAACTAATGCATGGTTAGTGTCCTCATCAGTCCATCATGAGTCCTTGCTGGAGCGAAGCTTACAATTACTGTAAACATCGCCCACATTGCTACTTCTTCTGCCTGCCAACGTCCTTTCACAGTGTGCAGAGATCATTGCAAAGTGGACGAGCACAGGTCCCAAGCAAAACCAGAAGTGGTTTGATTTCATTATAAATGAATCCGACAGAAATAAAGAATGCAACGCTCTCAGCGTTATCGTCTCCCAATCTGCAGCCTCGACAGTTTCCATTCAAAACCAACCTAAAAAAAACAATAAAAACCCTCCCACATGGGTCCCTGGGACTGAATCTGATCAAGTGCGAGTCTGTTGAGCAAATGTGTCTATTTGAGGGTCTATGACATGAAAAAGTTTGACAACTGCTGATCTCAGATATGGAAATGTCAAAGAAGCTTGACGTCAAAGAAAGAAAACCATTAGAGAGCACACTTTCAACAGAATTAGAAAGGTGGAACCTAAAATCAAGCTGAGGACGTGTATTTTGAGCTGCTTCACCAGCTGCAGGTGTGTTTACTGTTTACACAACTGGTCACACTGCTTAAGTAGCTCTAGACTTAAGTAGATTAAGATGATCAAAGTGAAGATACATATTATTAATTACAGTCTGAATAAAGCTTTACACACAAGCTTTCTGTTACTAAACATCAGCGAAGCTAAGCTGGACTACAAGCGTATCAAACTGGGCCCGTGGCACTCGTGTATCTTTTGGTATCTATATTATAAAAATGTTTAAGAACCCCGGTGAGATAGAACCAAACCTCGCAATAAAGGTTTCTCTCGGTTCTTAGGCTTTGCTTCAGTTTGCTGTGTTTGGTGTGGCCTGTTTGGCTCAAATCCAGGATCTCCAGATGTTTGTAGAAACCTGAAGCTGCAACAGCTGCTTTCCACACCTTGACACGTAAATGATTCATATGCTTTGATTCCACAGGAAGTAGAGTGTTCCTGGCAAAGTCATGGAATTAAATGCATGAGATGAATTTACACTATGTTTAGTACTTGTACTATTTAAAACGCTGCAATCAAATCCACCAATAAACTGCTCGGTGTTGCTTGTTCTCATGGCATTACAAGGAGTCACCCATATCCTTTAGGTTGTTATAATTTAGTATATGGCCTTGTATGTTCTGCAGAGTAAATCATCTCAATTGACTTGAGCAGAAACTGACCACAGGAAACACTTAATCCTGTTGTCTGAGTCTCAGCACATCCTTTCCCACTGCAGTTATGGCAAATGTATCATACATGTTCGGCCATAAAGATTACAATCTGCTTGGTTACAATGCACCGTAAAAGGAAACTACATCTAATACTTCCATTGTACAGCGTCGTAGTAATAATATAATTTATTACCTTTAGAGAGGAAGCAAAAAGATTAAACAAGGGGAAATAAATCTTAAAAATAAAAAAAACAGGTATAATAAATGTGGCAGTTAGTAAGAAGGCTGTGTGTTTTAAAGAGGGGTCAAGATGCTGTTAATCCTGATGTGGCATGTTGTTTCAGGATCTAAAAGCCTTTAATGATGAGGGTTGTCTTCTTCAGTATAAGGTTTGGCCTCTGTAAGGCTTTGCCGGATAATCTGAGAAGGGACGCTAAAACATCTGCGATTAAAAAGTCAGGAAGACACTCATATGGCTGTCCATGCGCTGCTTTTACAAGGATTCAGAGGATTTTAAAAGCATCTAATTGCAGGGGAATGCCAAAAGGCTAGAACCAGCTTGTAATGTCATTCTGTAATTTTCTTGTTCTGCAGGTTTAGTGGCAGTCTGGAGCTACTAAAGAGCTGGAATTTATACAAGCGATTACAATGCTCAGAAATTGCATTAATTAATCTTTCCAAACACAAGTTTAGACAGGCTGAAAAATAATTTGATTTCAACTCATGCTGAACTCGCAATGTTACTAGATTTACAAGATTGTGCAATATTTCTTGAGTAGATTGGTAGATTAATTCCCCCCAAATATTTATTTTTAAACACTGCAGATCTAAAATCACTGGATTGTATTTCATATTTTCCCTTTGCACAGTGGTGGGATATTGGTCATTTCAGGCTTGTTTGATAGTGGAAAATATTGACATTTGAAAGAGTAATAAAAGCGTATGCATCTGACCTGTTTACGCTCGGTGCTGTGGAGCCGCAGACTTGAAGAGTAAATGAAAAAAAGGATATTGGCTCTTTGGATGCGCCGATGTTTTATTTTTCACACATGGAGGGCTTTATTTATACCTTTATTTTATTCTTTACTGCATTTATGTTCTTCACCACTTTAAGTAATCACCGAGCCAGCCAGGTGCAGCAGATTGCCCTACAGTTCTCTGGGCTACAGAAAGAGTCAAAACATGCCAATCCCAGGACATTTCATTAAATGTGGTCCTTTGCCTCATGTGAAACCTCCAACAGCAGCTCTGACAGGTGAGTCATTTTGCTTATTTTACTTGCAAAGAATTAAATGAATATTGCTTGGGAACTAATTATCTTGTCAAGACTTATTTCAGTATTCAAAATGATGCAGAAAAATATCTGCCATATTGATTGTATTCACTGTCATTAATTAGCATCTTCTTCTTCTTAACATTGCAAATCATCAGTGGTGGAAGACTTACTCAGATCCTTTATGCATGTAAACATACTAATACCTCAGTTTGAAAATACTCAATCACAAGTAAAAATCCTGCATTCACATACATTGTTGGATTATTATCACTGATGAATAACAAGTAGAATTTTAATGTTGTAGTTGGAGCTAATTTAAATCGATATATTTCCCTCTGAAATGTAGCTAACATAAGATGAAACTAGACAAGTTAATTAGAAGTACCTCAAATACTGAAAACAGTAACTGAATATAATTATGAGGATCTCAACAAATGTAAAAAAAATGTTTAAATCATACAAACTACTTGCCCGTTTTTAATGCCCATTCACAGTTTTTCTGAATTGTTTTGCTGTCTTACTTTCCCTTAAAGGGATGGCTTTTAATATATCAAATTATTAAACCAGTGATTCACCTTGATTCAGTAGGAAATATAAAAAATAAAAAGCCTGAGAGACTCTTGCTGTCTCTCTTATTACTCTTAGTCTTCCTTTTTCAAAAAGGAACAACACATTTTTTCTAGTTTTGCAATTATTAAGCTTTAACAGCACCTCACTCTTCACTCTGCATTGCAAAATAGGGGCAAAGGACAAGCACAGACAGCCACAGACTGAGTGAAGAAAGTATGGATTCTATCACAATATCAAGCTACAGCTTTGTAGTGATGAACAGCATGCTCTCTTCTTAAGACAGTCCTCCCAGTTGGAAACATAAAAAGACAAATCACATCAGTTTTTCCTTGTGTTGTCACATAAGAATATTTACGCCGCAGGTTTCCACCCCTGTGGTGAAAGTAAAGCAGCAGAGACTCAGGTGTGGCAGCTGTCTCAGCCCTACAGCTTTACTGTAACCGCCTCCGGGGTTCAGCTCAGTATTCACATGTTCTGTATCTGGACCACAACGAGTCTGAGCAACGGGCAACACAGAGGACACAGTTCTCCACTTGTGAACAACATTTTCATTCTGCTAATTGTTACAGTGAGCACTCTCATTTGGTTTGAACCAACATGGCTGACAGATGGTGTATTACCCCCTCAATGAGTCCTGAGAGTGGCTGCTATTGTGTAATAGGACGGGCCAACTGTTTGAAATGAACATGATAATCATACCATGGAGTCATTCGGCAGTGCTCTGATTAAAATGGCTTGGTGTGGACCAGGAAAAAATGCTGATATTAAACACTTGGTTTGTGAAAGTCAGAGGAAGAGAATGGAGTTGTCCCAGTTGTATCTTTGCTGTGCAAAAATAGACCAGTTGCCCTCAAATACCATGATAGAGGACAGACCATGCACAATTCACATGATATTTCAAAGGAAAAATAACAGCCTCATATAAGCTGCTGCCTAAGATGGTTCATCCATAGCTGCTATTAGGTTTCCCATAAATAAAGCAAAACTGAGATCCAAAAAACTTCCAGTAGCGGCGTAGTAACTTCAAATCAATTATCAAATACACACTAAATAATCTAAGTATATATATTGTCCTGTGTTGTAACATTCTAAGCAGCAAAGAGCTATGTGTTATTATTTCTGTTTTAGAGAAATATTAGAAATGCCAATCCAGTTAGCAATCAACATATCTAAATATCAGATCTTGAAATTATAAATATTAAGGTTTCAGTTCTGGTTGATTTGGCTACACCTGTAGTTACTGGTGGTAACAGAAAGTGCCTTTTACACCTTTAACACCGGTCCCCGAGTTACGAAAGACACACGTATTGTCGGAGGAAGCAAACATGCCTCGAGCAGCTACTGTACTGTGTCAGAAATGAGAAAGAGAGCAACTAGTGTGTCTGTTTAACAGCGCGCCCAAAACAAAACATGGGCTGAGAGGATTCCACACATTCAACAACACTTCTGCGTCACCTCGAATGCGCGCATGCATCGTTTCCTGTGAATCCCTCGTGCATGTGTATGCATTTTAAATCCCGCACAGGAAAAGCAGACTCTTCCAGTGACAATAAAAACTTCTGTGTATAGAGAGACAATTACAGAATGCAAATACATTGAAGGCTATTGCTCATATAATGCTTTCCATAAATAGTATTAAAAATAGGATTTGCTATAATTGAAAAGGCTTTATAACTGTACATAATTCAACAGCTATCAGCTTTTATTCCTTTTTTAGTGTAATTAGTAAATAGTTGCCCCTCAGCTGAAGCAGTGAACGGGCCTCACTGCTAAGCAGCGAGAAAAGTTGACGTTCTCTGCTGGAAATGCTCCAACGAGCTTGGTTTTATCAAGTGACACTGTGACAAGAACACTGCTGTCAAATTTTAACCGTGCAGGTACGAAAATCACTGCACTGCAAACAAGGTGACATCAAATCCTCTTAAACAGCATCACATCACCGAACAACCCCAATATAGGGTGTGGACAGAATAATGACAACACATTACAATATAGTATAGTGCAACCCAATACAATAATGTTCTTTGTACGGTAATGCTTACAATGTTCACATTTTGTTGTGATTATTATTCGTCTCCTTGATCTTTTTTAATGCTTTTGTTTGTGCTGTTGTTGTGTGGCGTTTCTTGTCGCTAATGCATCTGTGTTTTGCATAAGTCCTCATGAGTTTTGAGAGTTTCCCCCCTGCTATGTTACATAAGTCTGCAGTATTTGTGGCTGATGCTCCAGCACTTGAGGCAGTGACTATCTGGCCTGTCTGCATCTCTGATCAGCTCTCGCTTGTAAAATTAGTATTTTTTAGATGTCTGTTGAAGCCGACACATGCTGCTAATTGTTTTTTTTAATTTGACGTTCTGTATGGTGCAGCTCACTTATACGAATGTCTCTAGAATTGTGACCTACAGGGGGGAACTTATGAGTCATGAGTGACTCATGGTACGTTCTTATAGGAGTCTTGACGAAATCCTGACGGCATATGCTGAACACAGGAACACCGCAACTGTAGAACCTCACCGACAGTCACTCAGACACTGAAAAACTCCACAAACTGAATAACCCCTGGCTTAAATCAACCCATGTTGGAGTCTCAGCAAAGCATAAACATCATACAGTATGCTTCAGAACAGTTTAATTTATAGCCAGGCTTTTGCAGAGGGCTGTATTATCTCGTAAGGTATTCCTATTATTTTGTCCACCCCATGATGAGGGTTTAATGTAACATTTTGCCTTGCAGGTTTGTTTTCGCCTGCTCTTTTGCTTGTTTGCTGTGCTATTGGTTCACCCGGCTTCTCTGCAAAGAAGTGCACAAGAGAAATGTGTTCCTGATTTTTGAGGATGAAGGGAAGAGGCACACTAACCCAATTTTAGACGCGTAACAGAAAAGTAATATAACAAGTGTGTTTATCAAAACATACCGTTACCTTGATATTTAATAGAGTTATTGAAAACAAACCCGAGAATCCCTCCAACACAAAAACTAAGTTAGAAGAGTGAAAGAGCATGCCCACTTACATTATGGTGCTGTCCCACAGTGCACAGTAAGGGTTCATTGTTCCCTGGAAGGCAGGAAAAGGACAAAATGTTTACCAAGTACATTATGATGATAATTGATCGTTATCATCACCACCACCATCATCATCATCATCATCATCATCATCATCATCATCATCATCATTACAAATTAACTGCATATTTGTCCCTCTATGTAGGTCTTTTGAAAATGTGTTTCATGGATCACATGTAAAGCTTGAACTGGAGAGACACACGCACTTGCTGACACGTTCAGACTTGCATGCACTTTATCTCCGAGATGAATAAAAAGGCCTGGATCATAAAAGGGATTGTCCATGTAATTATCTGACTGCGGCGCGCTCTCCTGACACCGGGCGCTTTGCAAATTAATTATCGAGCCAATTAACCGCCATTGTGTGTTGGCTAATGGGAGGTGATATGTGCTGTGGTCGTTGTCGAACATTCAGTCAACAGACAAAAACTCTTTCTAGAGAGTTAAAAAAAAGGAACCTTTAATCTAAATGACAGATTTATGCATCGATCTATATGAAGGTGTCAGTGATCTGTGATTCAAAACGACAGCATGGCTGCGGTGCTTACATTTGCCAGGTGAGCCAGTTCAATCTCCAGGCGGGACTCAGTTACCTTGGGCTCGGGTCTCACAGTCACAGCAATGACCTTGGAGTTCACAACTGTGTGGTTCCTGAGTCAAACAGAAGATGTCCAAAAATTAGAAAATGTAATTTAAATTTAATTTCTCGGATGTTCCTGTCACACACTGTTTAATTGTCTTTGAGGGTCAAATGCTGAACGATCTACTTCATTTTCTAACACAATGTGGTAAAACAGAGGCTCATGTTTGATATAAATCTATGATTATGGATGTAAAGGATGAACATCAGACAGCATTTCCAGTGTTCAAAGCCTTAACCTTGATTTTACCTCAAACACCTGAGGTCTCTTTTTATGCTCTGTGCAGAAGCATTAATACTTAAGGTTTAAGGGCAGAGTCGTGAGACTTATGTGGGCTCTATAAGGAACACTGGTATCAAAACCTGATTTGGGGTTTCTGAGAAGATTTTGTGCACATATTTTGGACTTAAAGTTCCTCTCTGCTGGCTAATCTAATGATCAAAAATTTAGAGTACGAGTTCTTCAAATTCATTTTTAAACTAGTGGAGCATTAGTCCAAGGTATTTTCTCTAGTGCAGCTTGTATTGAATACTAACCCAAATATCAAACACTCAATAACAGGAGGATTGAAAAGGCTGCCCATTAGATGTCAAAGCAGCTATACAGGATGTTTGCCAGTGATGGTGTTCAAAACATCCAAGCAGACCAGAAAACAGGGAGTACAAATCAAAGGCTCGCCTGGACTGAACTAGATGTTTCTTTGTGTCCTGTGCTTTTAAAACCTGGCATTATAGTCCTGTTTCAAAAACCGTCTCCAGCTATTGAAACCCATGAGCACTTCCCACGAGGAAGAAAACTGTCAAATCACAAAGGAAAGTAGAGGTGAGACTGCAGCAGCCCCCTTTCCTACCGGCACCACTTGAGCTGAAAATATTTTTATCTGACTTTTCCATACAAGTCAGTTTTCTGGACTTATGGTACAATGGAAATCGATTGAATAAATGGATAATTTCTGTAGTTCTCCACTCCAAGTGCAGCGAGAGACTTCTGACATTTGGTGGTAAAAAAAAAGTTATTTTCTTCTTTGAAACTTCACAAGCTTAAAATTTGGCAACTGTAAAATCCTTCAAGTCGAACGGTTGCCACTTGATCTGCTTATCCTCCTGTTAGTCTGGAGAGGGCGAGCTTCAGGGTCCCATTATGAGCTCCTCTCCACATGTGCGCAGAGGGCTGCTGCTCCACCTGCGACAGCTGGCCTGGCCGGTCCTGGAATGACCGCTCTGTCCTTGGGACGTTGGTGCCAGGGACTTGTTGACTGGGGTCTGACACCAGGTGTTTGTTTCAGACATCCTGCTGCTTTTCCAGGCACTAATGTCATCCTTAATTAACTACATTTTCCATGCTACAGTGAATATGTTTCATTGACTAAATTAGCATCAACACAAACACACCAATTCTTCCAAGTTTCATAGATGCAGAAATATGACATTTGTTAGCTCCAAGGAGAACATTCAAAGAATTATAAATGATAGTATCCTCAAAAGTCATCAACTTTAACTTAAAATGACATGTGCAACAAAGGCAGTACAGAAAAAGTATTTAGTTTCTCTTTCTCCTGTTGAACCTTTGAATTTCATGTCTTTGAAGTGGAACATTTCAGGGACACTGGAGTCAAGCACAGCCTGTTTTTAAGACTTGATCTACTACTGCTGAATAAAAATGGACACCTCTGCAGCGTCCAAAGGATTAAATCTGTCTCATATTTCCTCTTGCCAGCAGACCAGTGAATACAGACAAGCAGATATGCTGCCCTTACTTTGGTGAAGGTAGCATGAGTCCAAGAGTCTTGTAGAGAACGGTTCCCAAAATGAAGACAGGTGATCCTTCCATATCTAAAGGGAAAAACGAACAATTAATTAACACTACTGTCGGGTTTTTATACTGATAGACTTCATTTTTTATAGTATCACCCAACCTCATTATACAAGTGGACCTTGTTACCAGATCTTCAGTTAAAAAGTAAATATTCAAAATGTCCATACTGCATATATTTAATACTGTAAGTTTTGCCTTCCAACAACACGGCGAATTCTCAGAATTCAAAGGAAAGTTTTCATTGGGAGTAACACTTGGCTTAAGAAAACCTGCTAGTTTGCAGTGCCAAAGCAGTTTCTGCCAATAACGCTTAAAGAAAAAAAAGATTTATTTATTTATTTTTTGACAAGGAGCACTTTTCGTAAATTTTTTTCACCAGACTTTGTTGACTCCAGTAAGAGAAGTGCTAAAGTCTCCTCTAGAATCAGCTTCTTATACTGTCCAAATTAGAGTGGCTGGGATTAGGCACGTGGCACAGATTCCTAATCAATCCCTTGTTTTGTTATCTTTGATATATTCCAGATAAGACTGATTACACCAATTAACCAAATTGTCTGCCTCTGGATTGCGGTATACAGTACAGTGGCGACTGGCAGCGTTTGAAAGGATGCTGAAAATGCTGAGTCAGTGGAAAACTCAGTGACTGAACAAGCACAGGCAAGCAAACTGGCTTTGTTCAAAGGCTTGTGGCATTATTTCACTTTCCCAAAACAAGGGGTGGTGTAGCATAAAACATTAAGAAAATACCTTCTCCAGAAGACTGATGTGTCTGTGTGAGAGTCTCCTTGTAAGACTTCAGACAAATCAATTCAACTAAAATCACTCAGCTTTTGCTGAGATGTCAAGATATTTATTTTCCATTCCTCAGCAGTGGCCACTGAATCCATCATTGTCTATACACTATGCATTTATCCTACATTTCTACTACAGTTTCCTCTGCTGATTCTAGAAATATTACTGTAAGTTTTATACAGAGGTAAACTTTATACAGTATATTCTAAGTTTGTACATGAAGACCATGTATGTGGTTCTGAGTCCTAAAGGAAGACGTGCTGGACTAGAAGTAGAATGGCTCCGTGAAATATATTCAGTCACATACCTGCTGACTGGGAAACAAAGAGGCCCTTTGGGATGACCACTTTATCTTCGGAGTTCCTGGCCCAGTCAACCATGCCTTTACGACCCTTCATGGGGAAGTTGATGTCAGTCATCACAGACACTGCTGGGAGTCTCTGGATGCTGGCCACTGCATAATTCAAACAAACAGACCGATGAAGAAATACTGATTATCAATATACTTTAGACTATTTATGAGTTTGGAGGTTTCATCCAATTATCCCAGTTGTATTTACCAAAACAAAAGTCAGCCTGTAATGATTTTCTTGTCACATGTTTTTCATGTATCGTACACACTTGGTCACACGTGAACTTTGAACACATAGATGCATGTTTTGTTTTTTTATTTCTGTATCAATGTGTTCACATTAAGTATTTATGTTTGCTGCATAAAAGCTGTGTATTACCATCATTTTAGACTGATTTGTATCTTTTGTAAGTAATCTTTTTGAAAAACTTCAATCGACAATCGATAATCTGACTCTCGCAAACAGAACGAAAAAAAGTATTTCCCAAAATGGCGAACTATTCTTTTAACCTGCTGTATTGATGGGAGGAGCTGTCTGTTTACAGGAAGTGTGTAAGACACAAGTGTTGAAATGATACCATGTTAATATAACATAATCTGTTAATATAAATCAAAGTAATTGTACTCTAGACATTTCTTGTTACCTGTTTTCATCGGCTAATTCTCTGTTTGAACATTGCAGATTAGGCGTATATATGAGCACAACAGAGCTGAAACTTTCACCCTTCGGAGGTTGTGCAACAACTCCTCTGTTTTATTCTTTAAAGACACAATCTGCTATCACTCCCAAATTGGGAGGCAGATCTTTAAATACTCTGGCTAACACCACGCAACAATGACATCTAGTTACCAATGTATTCCGATGCTGTTAAATATTTGTTTACATCAGTAGTGTCTGATATGGCAGGCCTATATTTTCAATTTTATAAAGTGAGAAACAGAAATATTTTCATTTATCAAACTGAATTGTGTATGTGATGATACAGGTAATGCATTCATATACACATTCACCACAAAGTGCAAAATCAAAGCTCCAACTAGCACCCGACAACTGGTAGACAGGTAATCTCCTTAATCACTCTTTCCTTTTCTCACCTCCCCGCTGAGGTGCCATAAAAGGCCGGTCCATGCACTGAGGCAATGACAAGCAAAATTCCCAGGATCAACTGAAAAGGCCTCAGCATTACAAGGGGAGGATAAAGCTGTACTGTTCTCTACCTGGTATCACATCCAGTCCCGGTCAGGTGGTGCTTCAGTGAGGGGAATCTGAGGCTAATCCTACCATTGATGCAAAAGCTCTATTGTTCCTTGTGCTCTGCCAATAATACAATTTGAATCCTGGCAAGACGCCACGTTTGAGCGAAATCTGTGACAGAAGGTGTGTCTGTGTGTTTCGGATGATCCAGCAGCGGGCATGAAATCACAGAGCACCGCGAGACCCGGAATTTGCAAAGAGGCCTGTTCACAGCACCAGATGTTGGGAGTGGTAAGTGTGTGTGTGCGCGTGTGTGTGCATGTGTTCATGTGTTTTGTGTTGGGGGGTTTTAGTCGTGGGGCACACTGTGAAACACAACAGGGTGCTAGGAAGAGTTCTGGGTAATTCTGCAGGTAAATGGGGCTTTGCACTCGCCTGATGGGGCTAGACAGCACAAATAAAGCGATCATTTAGGATTGTGATGCTTCAGAACACCGATTCACTGCACTGAGAGTATTCTGTATGGCTCATTTTCATAAGAGGGAATTATAGCATTGCTCATTACATCTGAATGTGTTTGTGAGAGGTTCAGCATTAAGTAAACTGTTGAAGTCAGACAACACAAACATTTTGCACAGAAAATAAATTAATGAGCATCTGCAGCCATTGTACGTGTGTAATTACAATTAATCACCATTAATGTCAAAATATTCTCTCGACCATGAAGTACAGCCTCACAATAGACAGCCAAAACAAAGATGTCAAAAGAGCACGATGTATTTCACCTTCAAAGCTGTGTTTAATTTTCTAACATGTCCTGGTCTTCACTTCGTCCTCCAAGTGTTTGCTTGTAAGGAGGGAGAGTAAGTTGCTGGAGTGGAGAGCCTTTCGCAATCAAGGTTATTTGACTAAAAGTAGGAGGACAGAGGACGATGCACCGGTGACAGCCAGTATTTATCTAGGTGTCAAGAGGCTGCCATAAATTAGTGACGAAATGATGCCGCAATATCTTACTCAGCCAGATGCTCTCCACTTGGCTTCCACCGATGGAGCCACAAAACTTTCCATTCCTTTAATCAAAAGGGCCACGTGGCCACCAAGGCACTGTGGCGTGAGCTGAAATTACTGTGTGGCTGGCTACCAAAGCCTGTGCTGTGTCCAGGGGTAAAATAATTATCCTGAAAATGCTGTGTTCCATGTCTTAGTCATGTATTATCAGTTTTGTATGTTTCCAAATACGCAGTAAAATGTGACTGAATTAATGCACCTTATATATAAACGCTCTATTTCTTTAAGTGTGAATTTTTGACCATAATTGCACAAATTGAAAACATAAACAAAAAGCAGCACTTCTTTCTGACATTTACAACCAGCAGGTAAAACATGTAGTCAGTTCTTGCTATAAAAATTTCTTCCTAGGAGACCTTTATGTTTTTCCACCGGCAGCCAGTGAGATTCTAGCTGATTCTAGCCAGAGGCAGCTCATTACTGCTACATCTTCAAATAATTGCTCAAAAGTCAAATCGCCCCTCGGTGCTAAGATTTTCCAAAAAAGCTTCAGATTCAGAAATCTGCCTGCCTCTGTCCTGCATCACCAAAATGATCATAATCCTGTACTTCCAGCATTCACATACCCTTGCTAAGAGGTTCACACATGTTTTGTGAGTTTGATGGAAAAATAATGTGTGATTTTTTTGAAGGAGCCATCACAACACTATTTCTCCCTATTACCCCCTATATTAATCGTACATAAACCCCAAACCTTTCATGGCCTCAAATTACTGTGTGTTGAAAATTCCTGATCAGCCATAATATCAATCAGTCCTTTTCTTTCACAAGAGCTACAAAGACTTTCTTTCATTACACATCAATGGGGGTGAAAATGTACAGGACGCAATGTACCACTATAAAGGAGAGCTAAAAAGAGTTTTCAAAGATACAGTGTGCTAGGATGAAGAAATGTGTCAGTTTTGTATATTTCAACTGAATCAGTCTTCAAGAAAGGAGGGGCTGTCTGCTTTATTAGTAAAACTGACAATCCAACACAGCTGCAACTCATTAATAAGGTGCATGGAGTAATCAGGAAGACTTCAGTCACACCTGGAGAACTGTAAGAGGCGAAAAAAGACAACCGGAAGCTGCTTGCTTTCAAACAGTTCCTAATGTCCTTGACGCACATTCAGTTTGAAAGCCCTATTCATATTTATTGTGGAGAACTAGGGAAAAAAATAAGCTAATTAAACAAATTAACAAGTCGTCACAGTAATTAAATACGTCAGTGTTTCTAACACATTCCAGTGCCTGCAGGTCAGAAGAGCACCACAGTTGCACTTGTGTTTTAAAAGATTGATTATAGTATAGTTTCCTCATTAGGGCAATCAGAGTAATTTGTGAAACTAATATTGTGCTAGTTAAACTTACTGAGCACTATTGTAAGTTGTAGCTCATTTACTAAAATTCACAGATACATACTGTATTATTACCAAACATAATGTCACAGTCTTTTAGATTTTTTGTATGAGGTTCTCCCATCTTACAGGCAGCCAGTGTTTTCCATTATTTCAGTAGACATATGAAAATAAACTTGCATGTTATCTTTCACAATTAACATTATGTCTGCATGTATCTGTGTAAAAAACAACAACATTGTTGTCGTTACACAATGCAGGGAAGACTTTTCAATCAAACAAATCCATTTTGAAATCGATGCCCCTGTAAATGCAGTACCACACAACAATATATCAGCATTTTAATGAAAACAAAAATGACACATAATTATGATCCCTGTAGTGGACTGCTTATGTTAAGTTTTTAAATTTCTGTAAGTTCATTTTCATATTGTATGAACTGTGCATGAAATGTGAACAATGATGGTACGCTTGGAAAATAGTCAGCGGTAAAATATATGTGATTTGCAGAAAATGAAGAGAAAAAAAATACACATGCAATAACTCCAGTCCTTCAAGAACGGGCCCTGATTATGCCAGTCAGTGCTTTCTGTGAGACTGAAACACAATGCTGAGTTGCATCATCGCTCCATGTTTACCAAAAGATTTTCTGTCATATCATCCTGACTGATGGACACGGTTTAATCCATAGTCCCACAGATTTGAGCGGATGCCAGACAGTCACACGGCTGACTAATATAATAAGAGTCAAGTATTTCATATTCAAGTTTGGCTATGTGAGGCACACTGCTGCTCAAGGAATTTGTATGAATCTGGATAAAACACTTAACTGTCAATTTAGAGTCACTTTCATAGAAGAGATTGCATATTGTGTATGAAGCAGGGGTCATGTGTTAATGCTTTTTCGAGCATAGAGAGAGGAGGCAGTGGGCAATGAGATTGGACGACTACCATTAAGCCAAATTGGAAGAAGTATAAAATAGGAGAAGGGCACAGAAATATTCTCACATCTGTGAAAGAAGTCATTAATGCCCGGCATTATGGAATGCATTCAAGCCTTATTTCCACGTGTCCATTACTTAATTTGCCTCTCACGGTGTTTCATAATGGCATTTTGATGGGTGCATTCATTGTACCATGTTTGGTATGCAATTCTTTGAGGCTACCTATTCATCATTATGGAAATCATATACCATAAAGAGCCACTGAGTGTGAGCATTTGCCTGAAGTGGGTCAAATGTTAGCTATTGTAAAGAATACAGGGAAGAAACCTCCCTCCTCCAGAGGAATTGCCTACCAGCACAGCTGTACATGCTCACATTCACTTGCATGAATAAATCAAGACCGCGGTTCTATTATTCCATTCCAGTAAGACACCATTTATGGCTGAGTAAGAAATGAAATGCCACAGAGACCTCAGATCATCCAAGAGGCTGCGCGACAGAAGCAAAAAGAGCCCATGAGAACATCAGAGAAGAGAAATATTGCTCAAAGACTCATATCCAGAGACCTTTTTTTGTTTTTTTCAAAGAGGGGGAGTTATAATCTGGACCACAATCGGCGGTGCAGAAAAAAAAAGAAATGTTCGCAAGCTCATTACAGCTGCAAAGAATAACTTGTAATTTCACTTCCAATTTTATAGCCTTTTATCAGACACTCCCACAATATTTTTTTTTCCATGACTGCTAATCTCACAAGGAACTGACAAACAATCTTTCTTCTGCTGCTGCACTTCTGCACAACACGCTTTAGGGTACGCTCTGCTAATCATGTCTTTCTCAAAGGACTGCAGCACAGTGCAACATCAGACAGAATTACTTCACCTTCAAATATGCCACAAATATTTTATTTGATCATTGTAAAAAACCTTTGAAACGATGGATGGATAGAAAACGCCTTTGATGAATGAAAAGCATGAGTGAATAATATAGGTAAAAACTATTTTAATACTATTCAAAACCTATTTGTTTTACGCAATTATAAATGACTTCAATGTTTTATTTAGCTTGTATTACTTGAAAATCTAAAATATCAGTACAATATAAAAGTATCTTCTATTATAGGAGTGCTGTTTTCTTTATAGCTCGAGTTAAAGAAGAGCTTTCCTCTTGTGGGGGTTCCTACACTGCACGCTCTTGATATTGGATTGGGTGTTAAGTGTTTTCATAGGAATTTAGCACATTAAGACCACAAGCTCAGTTTTAATTAACATTATTGATTTGCAGTAATTTTACTCCCCCACCCTTACCACGCGCCATTTATCCTAAATTAATGATGGTGAGGAAATTGACACAAGGAGTCGGCAGAGCACAGGGATTATGTGTCCATGTCAAGCAGAAATAAATGGAAAAACGAGCTCAGTGGTGGTGGGCTGGGAGGAAAAGTGGGCTGAATCTTACCCAGGTTCCCAGTCATCAAATAGGCATTGTGGAAATCTTTCATGCCCAATCCAACGATGTGGATGAATTCCTCTATGACCTGCATGAGCTCCACTGCTCCCGGATAGATCTGGACAAGATGAAAAAGACACTTTGGATTTCAATGCTGCTGCCATGACTTCACAAATGCAGCAGTAGTTGGTATCACAAAATAGAAAAGACAGAAAATAAAAAAGGTCATAGATACATATTGGAAATAAAGTTCAGGTACATAATTAAATAAAGAAGTTGTAAAGAACAGAGAAACACAAAATTAAGTATCAAACATTGTGGTAGCTAAATAAACAGTAAAGCAATCACAAAGCAAAATCAGAATAGAAGAGAAGAGAAAGGAGAAATATTAGAAGGTCACAGAGTTACAGATATTAAGATTAAGTTTAAAATGTCTTGTGTTTTGCAACAGATTTCACAATTTTTTGTACATAATATTATATAATTTTCATATAACTGCGACTGAACCATCTAGATCTGAAACAATTTGTCGATTAATCGACTAGCTGATTGAAAGAAATGTAATCGGCAACCATTCTGATAATTTACTAATCGTTTAAAATGTAATAGTTCCAGCTTCTCAAATGTTAAGATTTGCACATTTATATGCATATACTGTGCATGCATAGTTTTTTTGTCATACATACTGTATATATACATTCATATGTAACCTTGAGTTCTGTGAAATTGTGATGTGACTTAACTTGACACTATTTTCTGATACTTTATAGATCAGACGATAAGTCGATTATTTAGTGGCAGCCCTAATTGACCCATCCATCTGACATCAGCATCCGAGCTCTAACCACCGGGCTTTGCACACACAGTTGCTGGTTGGCTTCTCTTCTGAAAGGCTCTGCCAAGTCAGGGGTGACTGCCTGGGTTCATGTGACGCTTCACGGACATCAGCACGCAGTGGGAGAATGCAGAGGCAGGAGTTCAGCACCACGGACAGCTCCACGGCTCGACCAGTGACACCGCTGGTCCGGTCAGCTCTTTCCTCCAAGTCGATGAATCAAAGGCACGCTAATCCAATAACTGACCTTCATAAAGATTGGACCACGGTCCTGGCTGCCAATCCAGCGGTGATGGGTCAGATCTAATAAGAGGCTTTGATTTAGGCGCCACCCGTTTTGTCCTTTGACTGGGATATTTGTGAAGACTGATTTGTGCCATACGTGTCCACATTCATGCCAGGCTCTAACACAGTTGCCCCTTTGTAGTATTAGTATTAGCTGCACAGAACAACGCTGTAACAACATTTCAAAATGTGTGTTAGAGAAATGTGTCATGTTATACAAATATTATTTGCAGGACTGAAACAAAATGTGTGAGCACACAATACTGATGACAGGCAATTAGAAAGGCCTTTGAGTGGCATTTAGCAATTAACACCTCACTCTTGGTTGATATTCAACAAACACCTGAGGCAGGTATTTCCCTCCTCGGTAACACCTTGTGTTCTGTTGTGTTTGCACATGCCTCTACATGTGCCGCTGCTAAGCCAGGCAAGCGGATCAGTGATGCTGAAGTTGAGAGCCTCTGACACAGCAGAGTGAAAGCCATAGTGGGGGAGAAAAGCACATCACGTCGCCCCTTCCGGCATGTCTGACGCACAGTGCAGTCATGCTCATTCTGCTGGTCTCCATGGCAACCATGAGATGTGAAGGCAGCGCAGGGAAATGGCTGCAGTGGAGGTTCTGTAGACAGAGCTCTTCCTTTCCTTGCCATGGTAACAGTGACAGGAGGTGAATATATAGTGATCTCTGCACAGAGCCAACTCTACAGCCAGTAAAACCTCATAGTGAGGTGTTTCATCTGAGTGTTTTGAATGTCCACAGCACGCAGTGTGTGGGTGCTGTGGAAACCGAGCTCAGAACGCTCATTAATGCAAGAAAAAGCCAGCAAGTGAGAAAAATTGATGGCTGTGAAGTCCAAGCACCGTCTATTGAAATCAGACGACATCGCTTAGCTATGTCCTCTTGGTGGAGTGCCGAAACTGAAGCAGCACTCCTTAGACAGGCACATTAATAACTACAGAAATAATTAACACATATCTCTTCTGGGTGTTCAATCACAGAGACAACTTTTCCTATTCCTATATTTCCTCTGAACTGTCTGTCTCCATCTCTGACGCATTCTCACTGATGAAACTGCTCATTTGCGAGCTCTTCTCACCGACAACCTACCTTTGGGGCCTGCCAAACTAAAGCTGCAGTGAGTAAACACCTAATTACTGCCTGTAGAGACAGCCAGGACTGGCACTCGTGGCAGAGTTTGAACTGCCTTCGTTCCCATACCATCTTAGCTGAAGTCAGGCATGGAGACACGGAGACAAAGAAGAGATCTGACTGATTTTAAGACAGCACCTCAGCCATGTGTCTTGCGCAGGTGATACCTAATTTAAGTCAATTTACCAGTGAAGGTGACAACAGAGCAGATGCCCTCTGCAGACTCGCAGTCATCACAGATGGTATCTCCGTCAGAGTCTGGATGTGCGTGATTTCAGGGTTCAGGTTGTCTCAGACACCAGTGGCAGTTTTGAAAACGAGAGTTGCCACCTCTCGAGCTGAGAGATGTGTCCGACAGAGGACGTAGCCAGAAACCAATATCCATGGATAAACACAGAGTGGAGAAACTGTACTCCTCTGCCTCAAATTTTGATCTACAGTACATCACTACCGTGCTGCCCCTACATTTATATTGGATATTGAGACTATGTTTTTTTATCATATAGCCTCTCCATATTATGGAACTGCCTTACACTACCAGAGAAAGGCAGACAGGGAATTAGAGTCTTAGCTGCTGTGGTACAAGCAATAAAACATCTAAACTGTTTGTTTCTAATATAAAATTCAACAGAAGTAATGGTCTAATCACACTGGTTGCCACGATCTGTATCAGCTGGGTGAAACAATGTGTGTGCAGGAGGAGTGAGTCCTGCAGTGTAAATGGTTGGACAGTCTCTGTGGCGGTGCTGCTGCCACCAAGTGGAGCTCTGAGGAACTAGCTCCATAAAATGAGGCCAGATGTCACACCTGCTAAATGACCTCTCACGATGAAATGTGTACGTATAAAATAATCTCGACACTAACCTGACTTTTCTTTATCTCTGCTATTCAGATGGAGCAACTGCAAACAAGCTTTGAGTCGATTTTTTTCGAGACACACAACATTCATGCAGCAACACTGAATTAATTATTTACTAAGTGCACAGCGACATGCTTACCTTTTGCGCATCTTCCCATTTCTCTTTATTCTCCTCCTCCAAGAGGTTACTGATGATTTGAAAGAAGTTCTGCAGAGATGATGAAAGGGAAAATACGTAACACACCCACACACAAGTATTACAGGCACTGCAGCAAGATGCTTTTTAAAATCATGACACATAAACACCATGCACTCAAAAAGGACTGTTATGGATAATATGCTGACATTTATGGGGATTTCTATAAGGCAAAAATGGTACTCCCTGCGGGGCTCAAAAGCACCAGGAAATTTAACACTGAAACCATGATGGTAAACCATCAGAGAAAAGAAGGAATTTGTGGATCAGCTCGGACAAAAGTACACCTTGAATCTGCAGCTTGCAGCAAACACTTAATGCTAGAGGAGAGAAGCACAAGCTGCAATCAGAAAAAAAAAAAGATGAAAGGGAATGTTTGAGCAGCTGTGTGGATTGTCTTCTTCAACAGCGGAGAGCAGGGGCTGCTTGGGGTGCATGCCTGCAGTAGTAATAGGACCCCTGTCTGATCTTTAGCCTTGTTATTTCGTCTGGTCTACAATGTGCCTGAGGGAGTGGCTCTCTCTCTTGACACAGGCTATCTTGTTTTCTACTTGAATGCTTATGCTCCCTCTGGTGGTAATGTGCCCACTTTAACACTGCATTAGCGCAGAGACACACGGAGGGGGTGGGCTGGCTGACTGCTCTCCTGTCTGCCCACACACACTATAGAGCGCTCATAATAACCAGAGACAGGATGCTTTCCTCATCTCATAGATTTTCCACAGTGGGAGAATGGCTGAATGGGCCCTGGGTTGCCCATCCATGGCCAGCACATTTGGGTTTTATTTCTGCAGAATATTAGGAGCAGACCATGCACCTTACATCCAGTGGAAACTGATGATACATGTGCAGAAAATGGAGGAAAAGAACATCCCTTATATGCTATAGTCCAAATACCACTGCACTTTGGAAGTGCATAATTAAGTGAGTTCAACATTTTGGTGATTTAATTACCTACATCCTAACCTGAAGTACAAGCTGTATGCCAATTCAGTCCTTTCACAGTCAAAAGATGGTAAAGCTCAAATACTGTATGGATGATCTTGAAATCACTTATGTTAGATATCTTGTTTTTCTGTTTTTTCCTCTCTTTATGTGATTTTATTTCATATTTTTCCCACATCCACTGCTTCAGACCTGGAAGACAGTATAACACCCAACATTATGGGTATTTTGTGATATTTAAATATCCAGTAAACCATTTTCACATTTAATGTATTGAAAAGAACATACTAGTGGGTGGAAACAGCACTGTATTGAGACTTTAAAACTAACTGAGCATTCACATTATCAAAGCAGAAATTATTTCTACTTCCATACAAGAAAATGGCTGATGGACAAGACTAATACTTTTCTAATTTTCCGGCGCTATTAAGTACATCTCTGTGCAGAACGACAACAAGACAAGCTTGATACAGTAACGAAGCAAGATTAGAAACTCGCAAGAGTACTAAAAAAGAGAATTAGGTTCTCATTCACACACATACAATATTCAAAACTTGCTTTGCTATTACCATCAAATAGTAAGTCATATTGATTTCCTTCCCATTTAGCTCACTCTAAAAACCAGCATGAGCCAAACACATGCCAAGGCATATACACACACACACACAAACTAAAACATACACAATTTGTAACAGGCACGCAGGAGTGAACAAAGACCACAAAGAGGCCCGAGAAGGGTGTCTTTGAAAATGACACGGCTCTGAGGACATAAATTATCTTATTGGTGATGGAGGTGGAGCTTTAGCTATAATCTCCATCATCCTATTGACATAAAGAGGATCAAGACTGCAGTCAACCCCAACATGATGAGATGAAACAGCTTAGGATGTGGAGGAGATCTCTTGATACAATAGAGCCATGGGGTGTGTTTGTCAGCCTTTGTGCTATTTCAGACATGTTAGAAAAGGTTTTTTTCTCATATATTAGTATTAGCAGTAAAATGTAGCATATATTACCCCTATCCAATTGATTATTTTGTCACAATTGATACATTCATAAGCCAATGTACAGGATATGAATACATTCTACAAAGATCCACGTCTACATGTTAAAATAAACCCATTGTCTACTTACTTGCACATCATCTGAAGATGGCTCATAACTGGCTCTCTTGAAGGTCTCCGTCACATTGCGAAGGATCTCCACAGAAGACAGCAGGTCACCAGCGTAGAAGTTCCTCCTCTGGGTGAGGTCCAGCAGGTTTTTCGTGACCTGGGACATCCCATCCCCCGCCAGCATCCGCTGGCCCTTTGCAAGGTGCCCCTGAACCTCCAAAAACAGGAGAAGACAGAACTTGGGGCATCGGTGTCCTCTGCAGGTTTGCGAAATACACGCTAAGCTACACATTTGGAGTAAATGGAGTGCAAAAAATCAGGAAGAAAGACTCGACTCTCTAAGGCCCTTTATGTGACACTTATATCTAAGCCAGGCCGAAATGTATTCTGCCTCACGGATGTTTTGAAATGAGCCAATATGAATAAAAGAGTTAACTGGAGCAGAAGACACACATTTAGGCAGAAATTGCACAGCAAAATGACATTTCACATCATTGCACAGGGTTTATGTCCATAAATACACGTTCACAGGTGCAGCGCTGCATGTGCTATCTCAGCTCTTCTAAATTATTTTATTTTTAACAGTGATGGAGGGTTACCAAAATGACCTAGTCTGGTGGAAGTGCTATTGTGTTCCCAAACTAACAGCAAACACACTAAAGCACAAATATAAGAAGATTCACTGAGATTCCCTAACTTTGTTATCCGGTCACTTGATGGTCCAATAAAAAATTGTATCGTAATGTATTGTAATATTTAAAATGTAGTAAAGTGCAAGTGAAGAAAGACACTTCTTTCAGTGCGTAAGTACAACAAGCTGAAGCAACAAGACAAACACAGACGAACATGCCAGAAACTCTATATCAAATACTTTAAAGGACTTCACGATGACCATTTATTACACAGAGAAAAATGGCTAAATCAGTGTTTTAATTTGCTCCTCTATTGAAAGTGGTTAATCTTTGGCTACAGTGTGATGAGAACGGGGGGGATGGGGAAAACACAGGGGGAGGTAATTTATGATGCACTGGAAACAGAGGCTGTGAGAGGGAGCTGACTTTGCACCTACTGATTGCTGCAAGTATCTGAATTCATTTGTTATGCATCGAGCATAGCTGGGCTGCTCCCAGAAGGCCATACCACGGTGATCCAAAGAGCAGCGTCGACTAGTGGTGCCTGTAGAGGGGAAAGAGACAGCGACAGATTTGGAGAGGAGAAGGAGGGAGGGAGGGAGGGATGAGAGGGGAGATGAGGATGCAGGCGTAGAGAGTGTAAGGGAAGGGGGGGGGG
>NTHP01000038.1:1185779-1227164 GCA_003416845.1 Oplegnathus fasciatus
GGGGGGGATTAAGACCAAAGGAGAGGGAAAAGAAAGGCAGATGGAAGTGGTAGAGTGGAGGGAGTTGGATACAGGAAAAGGCAAAAAAGAAGAGGAAGACAGAAATATTAATTCTTTTCATGACAGACTTATCTTTTTCCCTTTTGTCCATTTCTGTTGCCCATCACTCACCATCAAAATTTGATGTCGGCCATTAAATTTTGCAGTGGAGTTGAGGCACATTATAGAACGAGGGGGAGAGAGAGGTTTCTGGAAGGAAAGCGCTGCAGTATTTGAACAGAAGTGGTTTCATATTGTGAGCCACAGTCCCATGGCTTTTAATATATGCGCTGTGTGCCGTGTTAATACAACTTACAGTGGATTATTCAAGCATGCCGCAGCTCAGCTGTGATAGCTGTCAGGCATTTAAACAGTGATCCCGAAATAGTAGAACCACCCAATATCCACCCACATCGCCATACACATCCCACATAGGGGTCCAACATCACACCTTCCCAGCTGTCGACCTGGTGGAGTGCACTTCACACATCACCCCACCGCTCCAACACAGGTGCTTGACATCCTGAAGAAAACTCCCACAGTACAAAACATTTCCCCTGGCGTCCGTGCTTCACATAAACCCTTCGCTATCTCCTGTTCCCTCTCTTTCTCTCTCTCTCTCTGTCTTTCACACGCTAACACACACAGACAGAGAGAGATCAAAACCACACCTCCTACGCCCACCTTCTCCACAGCTACTACCTGGTGATACGCACTGAAGCCGTGAGTGCACACAAAACATTGCTATATGCCGGGAGCGCCCATGCAGTACCATGAGACAACCCAGAGGGCAGCAGGAGAGGCCCACTGCTTTACACTGCACTGAGCATCCGTCTCCATCCAAACTGGCTTCACCTGGGCGGTTTTATTTACTTTCATAACCCAGATTCCCATTTTTAAGGACGCCAGCACTCAAAAGAATATTTTCACATTTTTATTCGATCATCTTTCAGGCCCTCACGCTAAAAAAAGGTGGTAAAAGAGTACATTTTATGATGGCTTGATACCTCGAAATTAGGGATTCACTTCAGTGTTTTGGCTCTGACATTCCTAAAGGTCATTGTAAACTGAGAAAGACTGTGTGCTTTAAGTGGGAATTGGCAAAAAAGACACAAAGCAGTAAAAAGAGGTCACATTCAAGAACTGTATTAAAATGATAAGCTTGAAAGTTCCTCATATGGCAGATGTGAATCTTGTTTTTGATTTGAAAGATAATTAAATCAAGATCTAGTTTTTTTCAAAGGATGTTCGATGACCATTAGTCCACTTTTATTTTAGTAGTATACTGTATGATGTTGCAATTTTAATGTGAATTCAGCAGTACTGGAAGATAGAAATTGCCCAAGGCCAAAATCACTTTAATGTGAAATGCCTGAACCTGTATTTTCTGTTTTCAAAGAAAAATCAGGATTTTAGAAAAGAAAATCATGGTTATGGTTTATTAGCTGCATAAAATGAAACCAAATATCACACTTACTGCCATTTCATAATAAGAAAATAATAAGTCTTCTTAAGTGCTCATGGGATATGCATCACTGAGGTGGGCATGAGCAACAGTAAAAGAAGCACTCAGTGGAGAGGGATGACACACCGTCTGTCAGGATCTGCCATCTTGTTTGTTTGTTTTTTTTACTTTTCTATCTGCATTTGGTAAACACATATATTTTTCAGTTATCTAGAACTGGATCTCTCTATGGCTTTGATCCATGTCGGTGGCGGGATCAAACAAGGTCAGAGACGGCAACGTGAGGCTTTCGCTGTGATTCTGCACCAATCTGTCATCTGTCCTTGCATCATCGGTGATGTAGTGGAGGTTGAGTATGAAATATAGGTCAGTGGAGATGTGCCTGATCAAAACCAAGGCTGCACTCCACCGAGGCACTGACCTGTCGCTGTCCAGTTTTACAGCTTCCTCGACTCACCCGCCATTAAATTGCCAGTTTTATTCAAACAATCCTCCCCAAGACAGAAGGCTAAAACAGTGTTTACTGACCGAGGTGTAAGAGATAAGACATGTCTAAAAACACTCTCTGAGAAGGACTTTTGTGGACTTAGTGTGTTGAATATCATCCAGTGGCAGAAAAACAACTAAAATCTCTTACTTTAGAGAAAGAAAGAAAAAAAAAAACTTGCATTCAAATATCTACCACCAATAGTATGTACTTAAATATCACAAATGAAACGATCTCATTCATTCTAAAGGATGGTGTCTCATGGGTTTGCTGACTACATGATAATTTTTCTCTGCATTAACCCGTGAAGAGTTTGTTTAATAGCTTGCAGCTCTGCTGCTTTAATTGCTCCCTCCTTCAGTTGGGTGACCTGAACTTTAATTGAGATTTGGGGCTCTTGTCAGAAAGGCACACAAATAAAAGCACAAGAATTGTAGATTACATTTCACTACCAGTACTCAGTATATCTGACAGAGCAAATATTAAAATATACTGGTAATTCACTTTTATTTAATAATGTGCACTACCACAAAAAATAAGAGTAAAAGAAAGATATTAATTATTAATATGAATTCTGTGCAATATATTAAAGAAATTAAGGAATTTCAGTTTCTAACAGTGCATTTTTCTTCTTCTTCAGCCTTGCACAGCACCCAAAAGTCACCCAGTCGCTTCAGGAAAGTCTGACCAGTTAGACAGAAGGCTGCTGTAAATGTGCTTTATGTGTTTACCAATGTATGAACCTTTGTTTGAGTGTTGCAAAGCGAACAAATCCATCTGCTGTGTGTACGTATCCTCTCGACTTATCCTCCCTTCTCGCCTCTGGTGTCAGTTGTCATCCGTGATGGCCGAGGCGGCGCTGACGCCCCTGCACTGGGTGCTGTTCCTGTGATGACCTTGATGACGACAGTGACTACGGCTGAGTAGGCGCTGATGCCCCCTAACATATTTGGACGCTTCAGCCAAGCAGTCTCGCTGCATTCATGTCGCACATTTTGTTGTGTTGCCTTCGCTGATCAATATTTCATCTTTGTTTACCCGCTCTCAGCAGCAATTACACGTCTGACTGTCCTGAAAGGAGGGCGTCTGTTTGTGAGCCGTTTGGTTTCTTTTCACATTTTTCTCATTAAGGGTTTTTTTATGGCTTTGACCTTGATCTAATTACAGGTCAAAGGTTGGGAGGTGTTGTTTTCATTTATAGTTTCATAATGTGGGCTTCGTGAAACCCGCTGACACTGGAACTGTGATTAATGGCTTTACAAATAAACTTGACCTGACCTGAACTATTGTCCATCATGGTCTTTTTTCCAGTGGTCAGTGCCAGCTCTGACAGGGGGGATGCACAGTGCTTAAACATGATATATGTCTGCTATCTGTTATTTTACCCTTTCATAATGACACTGGTCTTCTGTTGCACAGGCATTAAAGGTCCCGGTACTCTGGTAAAGTGAGATGGCACCCTCATTGTGTGGGAACTGCTGTGCATACAGATGTACAGAGTCCACCAACACTGACAAACACAAAGAACTCAGCTCTGATTTATTGTAAAATGCCAGAATGTGCTGACCTACTGCATGATCATAAAACATAATAGTACGTAGACTGCAGTAATGGCATACATCTCTGTATGGCAGCAGTCAGTGCAACCCCTGTAACAACATTCAAATCAAGTTGCATATAAGAACAAATTGTGGGATAAATTAATCACTAATGTTCAAGGTTCACAGCAATACAACTTTTACTTCAATTTAACTTCTTTTTTAAATATAATTAATGTGATACTGCTGAGTAAAGAACATTAATTAGTTTGACTGTACAAAGGAGCCAACTGTCTCACCCTGACTGACTGACGTGCATCTGGTACATAAAGACACCTCTTGGTGTAAATTAAATTCTTAATCAGCAAAGGTGTTATATTTCCGACAACATCGTACAGAGGAGAAGAAAAAAACAAAAGCCTCACTGCGCGCCGGAAATAGCCTCACGGTGCCAAACAGTTATTAGCCATAAAACTAATGTCAAGCCGGAAAGCTAATGTCATGCTAGTAAATCTTACTCTGCGTAACTTTGCCGCAGGTAAGCCATCTGTGAATGACAGCGTGTTTGCTGCCACATCTTGTTTGCCAGTAAGCTATTTTATGACTGTGGAAGAAATGCCGATTCGGAACACCTTAGACTGCTTAAAGTTTAACAACAGCTCAGCGTGTCAAACCAACATGTAACTTAAGCACTCCAACAGCGCTACATTGTTCTGTTGTCCTGTTTTGGTAGCAACCTGACCTTCAACAAGAACAAAAGTATCACAGCAGCTTTATCAGAGGTTGCATTCCTTTTCATCCTCCCCCCTCTTTCTCCCCCCTTTCTCTTCTTTTCAAGAGCTGAGTGTTAGCCTCGCCCCGTTAGAGAACTTGCATCCTCTGCTCTAATGCTCCTCTTTCCGAGCACATATTAAAGCTTCTGCTTACTGTCTGAAAACAGACCTCAGCGTGCCTTTCTTCGACAATGCTCTCACACAATCACAGTCACCATTTCTTTTCCCATCCACTGCACACGCTGTGTACTTACGGGTGTAGCCATGAGTTACATCACTGCATGTGGAAATGGGATGAAGGTGCTTTCTCCTCAGATGGAGGAACACAGTTTTGGCGCCAGACATATTATACTTATTATCATGATGTTTTGGTGGTTTTATGCACCATGCAAACACCAGGAAGGCAACTGAAAAAGTAAAAGCCTTGTTGATAACTTCCATGCTAAAGGACAGCTTGCTATGGAGGCAGAAATCTAGCATTATTCCTCATAATGTAGCCAAATTAGTAACATTGTGATGTGTATTCAAACACTGATACCATGGCATTAATGTAAAATTGCATAGTAATTCTACCATTTTAATGTGACAGTTGTACTTGTTGGCAAACAGCAATTCCCTGAAATTAAGTCACATTTTGGCCAATTAAGCACACCATCGTATAGTTTAGCAAAAGGCTAAATCCACAGCATATATATTAAAATGTATTCCACCATTTTGTTGCCTTTTATGGGAGGACTACTCTCTTTATTTTAAGCCCATGGGAAGGAAGACAGAAAATAATAACATAAGGAGTCTCAATCACATTAATTCACGGACCTCTCACTGAATACAATACCATTTTGAAATTAGGCAGGGATAACAGAAGATAAGGTATTGCCTATATCCTTACCTGTGGCATTGGGCGGGCATCTATTAAAGGCCAGTTCTCCTGAAGGCGTCCGTCTCCACACCATTGACACTGCATAGTCCTCAGGACAAATCTCGTATGGTGCTGAAAAGCAAAGAGGTACAAGTGTAACTACATCAATGCAAAGAGCTTTCTAGCATTTCCAATGTGATGCAACAATTTCTTCATATTACACATAAGGAGGTATGGAAATATAGGAGATCAAAGCTGGTGTTGGTGAATATGAGCATGCCGTTTAAGGATTACAACAAAAAGGTACCCTCTTCTTTAATCACCACTTTTGTGAGTGCAGGCGCTAAATAATTATAATAAGAAAAAAAAGTTTTTGTGGAAAACTGCTTTCTTTACTTCAGAGAATAGAAGTATTAAGTGACTTTACATTCAAGACTCCACTTCAAAAAGAGATTATTTTGAAAATCGTACAATAAGCTTTGATGATACTTGCATTACTCCCCAGTACTTGCTTAATTTAGTGGAATATATTCATACTCGTTCATCCCTCCTCTGTATTATCTGCATCTCCTCTTCAGATTCTGTGTTAACTGATCTTATGCGACGAGACATGCCATTCACTCCGCAGAGATAATTATCTCCCTGCTTTCGTTCAGATGCAAGTCTTATTATCCTTTGGCTCACCTGGACAGCGTTGGTCACTGCACTTTCTGACTTCTTCTCCGTTGCCATCACACTGCTGCCCAGTCACCGCTGCCCCCTGACACACCCGGGCTCGCCTCTGCCATCCGCCATCGCAGGACTTAGAGCAGCCACTCCACGGACCCCAAGGATTCCATTGGCCGTTAGCTAAAACAGAATCAATCTCGGTTAGACACACATACTCTCAGAGGCATTAAATTTGCCAAAAAAAACAAGAGAATATCAACTAGAATTACACATCGCAATGTGTGTTTTTTATCTTCAAGCTTTTAATTGGTGTGTGACATCTAAAATATAATTTTTGATTACATTTATGTCTTTTGCTATTCATGCACTCAGTTTGTAGGTGCAGTTTATTGGTGATACTCAATTACACAATTATTAACTAATAATCAGGAGGATGTGTGTTTTATGGCTAAAGAAGCTGCTCTGTGAGTGGTGATTATTTGCCTCACTTTGCCAATATCAAAAGGCATTTATGCTGAAGTTTCCAAAACCAGCAGCATGTTTTATGCCCTTGTAATGAACACTGTTAAATTGTGCATTAGACAAAAAAAACAGATGCTCCCCTTCAGCGATGTAGTAAATCACATGCCCTTGTCTGAACGGAAAGGTACAACACCCTGTGAGCAGGAAACACACTCTCACTCTCATTTTAACCTCCACTTACCCCCTCCTTCACACGTGCGGGGCTATTTCGTGTCCTACAACTAACCTCTGTCTGGATTGCTTCCGGAGGAGAGAAAAAAACAGAAACCACTGTGACCTGTTGGCTAAAACTATTCGCGAGACATTGATCAAATCCCAGTAGATACTGAAGCCTCTGCTCCACATCAGAGCAGCTGATTCCTCAGACAGATGCACACTCATGAGTTTCAAAGAGCTCGTTGTGCCAGCAGTCCTGGAGAGATTCTTTCAATTTTGAAACGCATAACATTGATTCAAATCCTGCACAGGCTTTTAGTGTGGTTATTAGTCAGTTGTTTTTACTTTATTCTGTTTTGTTTCATTTTTCAAAAGAACTACATTACATTCCTTCAAAGATATATTTGAGTATTTCTGAAAAACATTGGGTTTTCCTTGAACTCTTTTTTTTTGTTTGTTCTACAAAGCAAGACAATGCCTCTAGCAGTCATGGACACCGTGCTGACTTGTTAAATGATGGCTCAAACTGTGTTGTCTCACTAATGTTTGATCTCTCACCTAGGAAACAAATACGAATTGCTAAATAGGTAGGCCTCATTAAATGAATAAATTGCATAATGCACCCTCTCATTGTGAGGCAAAACAACAGCATCTCCTGCTTCATTATCATAAGCACAAATTGAAAAGACGCACTCGCCAGCATTTACCGCTATTTCAGTGGTCCGAGAGAGCATGAGGTTGTTCTGACCGGTTACACAACATTTCCACTGACTTTCACAAATTTGAGAGGAATCTCTTTGCCACACACATACCAGAGACATGCAGAATAAAAGCCAGCTGTTTTATGCTGCTGCGGTGAAAATTGCATCAGGAGATTATGAGAGTGCTCAGGCCCTTCATATGATCAGACAATTCAAAGCCTGATGGAGACCACTAAGCTGACATCTTTGAGCCTCTAATACATCTATGATGTTGACAGGCAGTTTGGACAGCTAACCCTGAATTATGTGAAAGGCATACAGTATATCTAACTGGATTTTACAAATCCAATTGATAGAGCATGGTCTTAAACATTATTCTTGATTCTTACAACGCAGCTTTGATTCTTGCAGCAGAGCTTTTCAGTACGCAACAGAAAGAGTAAATCAGGCTGCATATTTAACCTAGAGTTGATAGTGATGATTATGGTAGTCATGATTGTAATAATGATGATGACAATATGGGACGTGCTGTTTTTTGTCGCCCCCCTTTTCCCTGTTTCAAATCATGATTTCAAATTTAGACATCAAAGCGGATATAGAATTAAGAGGCTCAGGATTTTACCTGTGCAGTCAGGATTATGGCACTCTCTGCTTTCTGCCCAGTGACCGCGACACTCAGATCCCCCATGGGCGGCCGCTGAGCACTGCCTGGTCCTCTGCTGAGTGCCATTGGCACAGGTCACCGAGCAATCGCTCCAAGAGCTCCACTCCTGCCACTGTCCGTCCACTGAGGCACCAACCACAACCCAACAAGCATGTCCCATGTGAAGGGAGAAAGACGGCAGACAGAAATGGGAGGAGATATTCAGATCACTATTCTCTCTCAGATTGAAAGCCAATAAAACAGACATTAAGAGTGGAAAGCAAAAAAAATGACATGACTAGATTTTGGAGAGTTGTACTGCTGGTTTTCTGCTTTCTGCTTTTTCCAAAATAGCCAAAGGCAAAATCAGAATAAAACCTAACAATAATTTTGGTAATAAAAATGTCAAAAGGGACAAACTGCAGAAATTATTTGTCAGCTGCCTTCCATTTTCCCTTTCTGGGCAGAGGGAAAGCATCTGGGATTGAGTGGTTTTCACTGAGTCTGTTACCAGAGCAAAGCTAACATTTGCTGTGTGGAAAAACTCATCATCACTAATCTGCTTACCATTCACAGGCAATTGCGGGTAAGTGATTCTGACGTCAGTATTACAGTATTGACTCTCAACAGGGTTTCCTAAACCGCATTATTGTGTAAGCACTATTACTTTAAATGCACCATAAACCCTGCATTCATTCAGTTTTTTACTCACCTTTTGCTGTACTGTGTTGATTAATGATTATATAGCCGTGTGTAAGATAAACTGCTATCATTCTCAAGAATTGATCCTTGGAAATGAGTTTATGATCATCTTTATGATTTTACCTTTTACATTCCCTCTCATCGTCGCGCCTTCAGGGATAATTGTTAATATTGATATTTTTAAGATATTTAGAGAGCAGACAGATGATACCTGGGCATAGGGCTATGTTGCAAAGCTTAGTCTGGGTCTCAGGTCCATCACAGGCCCTGCCTCCATGCTGGGGAGGGGCACACATCCTAGTCCTAGTGCGGTGACCTCGGCCACATGTGAATGAGCACAGGCTCCACGGTGACCACTCCTCCCATACACCGTGTACTGCGGGCACAGAAAAGGCGTCAGGCCTAATCAATGTCTGTGTCCCTGCTATAGCATAAACAAACCCATAACAAACTGCAGTGAGCCATAAATGAAATAAAATCAATCAAAATAATTAGCAACAAAACTAATGTAAATGAAACACTGAGCACACAGACACTGTGGGGCTTCACAAAGCCTCAGCCACAAGCTTCAGTCACCTCCGTACATTTACTGTCCCTTATCTTGTACACAATAATAATAAATGCTACCCCACTAACAATGCTTCATACAGCAGTAAAAATATATGATATGATCATGTCAATCTATCACATGGCAGTTTCAACATACAGAATAGCAACAATAACAATCCTGGCCTTGAAGGTGTGGGTAAGGAGCAGCAGGTCTGCACAGTATTACAGTCAGTTCAGTCTTCTTGGTTGACTGGGAATCTAATAGCAGTGGACCTTCAGGTTAATGTGGGCTGACAATGGTTCTGCAAGTCTGTCGTTACACCAACATACTAATCATGGTTATACACAAAGCAGACAGCCCGTAACCTGGTTCCAGACCTCTGACTAACCGCCCACATTTTACGTTTTGTCAAGTGATTGGTGATGAAATGGCCATTCAGACTAAATATCAGGCCAGACAGCCCAAATCCAAAAGGAAATGTGTTCACTGATATGTTTCAGATGGTGTTTCCTCATCAGATGTATATGCCTGAGTAATTAATGCTAAAATGTTTCAAAGGCTAGTCACTTTCTCTTAATTAAAATCATTCTAAATCCCATGTGGCATAATGTGATTTTTGGACACTGGGGACATACTGTCATTACAATTCTTCAGTTCAAAATATTAAAAACTAAATTAGTAGAATATATCAAAAACAACAACTGTGAGATGTCCCATTTTCAATGTTTTGATCTTTGGATAAACACAAATTTCAATTGTGCTTTGAGTTTCTAATCATTTCCCTTTCTATTTAACAATGCAGATGATTTTCCAGTGCATTTATCACTAAAACATAATGCTATTGATAAAGGAGTCATTTTCCTCGTCTCGGCAGCTTATCAAAACACATGTTTTGAAATAAAGGCATTCTAAATATCATGAGTAGTCCCTGAGAAAAGTGCAACTTTTAAACTATAATTCTTATTTTCCCATTTAATTTTAAACAATAGCTGGCAAAAAGCATCATTCGTCTTGCGTCTTGGTTTGTGCGCGGGTTTCACTGGGTTCTGGCTGACAGATGGTGAGTCTTCATAGAACTGCAGAGAATATTTGCTATTGGCTCAAAGTTTTACTTTGGCGAGGGAAATATGTAAATCTGAGAGGCAGACAGAAGTAAGACTCCTCCTGTCTTGTGTTGGCACTTGCAGTGTTCCTAAATGTACACAGTGATGTGAAATGATGAACACACTTATTTCAAAATGTTAAAGTTTAATCTCTCATATTAGTTTCTGAAGCAGCTGCTGGCTTCTTGATCCCAGCGATAAAGTGCATTTACTGACAGAACTGAATGCTCCAAAATTAACTTTAAGGGGATGGAAATTGTATCAAACCCAAATCACACTAGAGCTATTTTTTAGGAGAAGGAAGTGTGTAAAGATATATGCTACACTGTAGCTGCAAAATCCTTTTCTAGTCAGCTACAATGGCGCACAGGGAACTGGCTGATGTGGATGCAGCCTTGCCTTTACATTTTCAGGCCTTTAAAGACTGAGGCAGAAAATAAAGGAAAGAATTAATGGAGAGTGGCAGTGGACACAACATATTTGATGGTCTTTTATCATCTGTTGATTGCAAATGGGATTTAAGACCTCGGAAATGTATGTCTGACCACTTTGTCCACAGGGAATTGATGGTTCGTCTTCAGAGAGCTGTGGTCACTATCCACAGCTTGTGCAGAGGCTTAAAGTTCCTGCAGTACAACAGTTGGATCTCAGGATCAGTTGTAGAGTAGTTGGATCTTGGGATCAAGCTGATGGTCCGCCACGAGGCGAGTTACCGTCTGTCCCAGCCCCTGCCTCTAGGCGCTGCTTTGATGCTTTTAGCTAAGTGTCCCGTGGTGGCCAAAGCATTTACTTTGAAAATTTCGAGTTCAAAGCAGGCAGCCACCACGGCTCGCAATGATGGAATAGGATTCCGCCTCTTTGTGGGTTTTTCCTCTGAACTGCGGCCATGATTTACAGGGACGGCGATGAGCAATCGTATTGTGAGAGGTGAAATTCTTGGACCAGCACAAGATGGTGGACAAAGCAAATGCATTTGCCAAGAATGTTTTCATTTAATTTGTGGTAAGCTGGGATTTGGTTGGTCTTCTCATGACATTCCAGTGAGGTTTTACCTTTTTAACTTGTTAGCCTGCCTCTTGTGCAAAACTGTATTCACCATAAAGTATTTATTGTTTTGCTGCAGAGAGCCATCTCACAGCTGTTCAAGGTGGTTTACACTAAAAGCTGCAATCAAAGGCTGTTGTGCGCAATGATGCAGTTGGCTCTTATATTTACACAATGTAAAGAAAGGATCAGTGGTACCTGGAAATGCTTTTGCAATACAAAAGGATTGCCTCTTACATACAGTAATCAGAACTGGTTTCAGAGTCCTTGTACTGTAGGTTCTCTAATAAAGAGCCACTTGTCAGTATATGTCATGTACTGTAAGGCCTTAAGGATTTTCCTTCGCTCTTGTTCTTCTTCTGCAATAAGTCCTCAATAAATATATTTGAATATAAATGATTATTATTATTATAAATTTGTAAGTTTTCAGGTGTGACTGGCTCAGAGTCAAAATTTTATGTTTTACATTAGTGTCTCAACAGAAAATGTCTGCTCTTACTTGTACCCTGACTGTGTCTTATCACTATTGTTTATTAGTTAATAATAAAAGACAGAACTTCTTCTAGTCTTGTCTTTGGTTTGCACTTATTATTAATGGTATGTGTCTGACATGGTTTTGTTTTTTTTTCTTTGTGTCAAAGTCTTCTCAAAGCACTAAAACATTAGCTTTTAAAAAAAATCAATTAAATAATGTAACATTTTTAGACTTAACCTCCCAGAGTTTTCTGCTGATGAATAGATGTTTTTGCAGGCACCTGCCTTTTGTTTGCCTGGTGCTTTGTATGGAGGCTTTTGCTGCTTATGCTAATTGCCCAGTTTGTCCTGTTTAAAATCACTGCTGCTGCTGCTGGTGTTGCTAAACATATGCCATTCTGCACCAACCAAACATACAAGCTTATTAGTAGCAGGTGTTTCTTACAGCTAAGATATAAACTTCCATGGATTAGAGGCAAATCAACATCTGTACAGTATATCAATTGGCAATATTTTTCCTAAATTAAATGTATAGTGTTGTTGGATAAGGCTGACCTTATTCTATCTTTTTATTACTGTCAAGACCACAAAAGACCACAACCAACAAACTTATCCTGCTAACAGCCACAGCCTGAAGTAGCCAGTTCCTCCATGACACAGAATGTCCGAAACTCATTAAAATCATAAACAAAAGACATACCTCTGCACGTGGGTGACATATTAATTCACTGCAGTCATTCATGAGTGCATTGAGAACTGCTAGCGTACTTTATTCTGAAAGGAATCCGCGCGCAGCTGCCTTCACGTCCTGTAGAGTAGGAAAGAGGCGTATCTGCGCATGCTCCGTGAATAGTTCGTTGCTAAGCTAGCAGCGCTCATTAAAAAGAAGGAACATCTCACCCAAAGTCCAAAGGTATGGCTCTTTTGTGTGTTTTTGATGGCAGTGGGCTTCACTGGCGTGGAGTAATAAACTTTATCAATCTGTAGTGGTAAACACATACTTTCTCACTTGTTGATAGCAAAATAAAATAAGCCAGCGCCTTATTAATTATGGCATAATTAGTCAATGTGAAAAGAAGAACAACCCAGCAGCCCCACCCCAACAAAACCACACATTGTGAAGTTTGTGTTGTAAGAAAATAATTAATATTTACACGAATAAGAGAAAGTTAGGCTACCCAGTGTATAAGTGTGCAATGTTTTAATAAGGGGACAAGGAGTGTTGGGTTGATAAATTGAGATAGTTGATATTAACTCTTCAAACAGACCGATACTGAGTGCTGATGTGAACTTCTCATTGGCACTGGGTGTAAATCCTGTACTGAAGAAATTTCCAATATTAACAGAATTCCTTTAGACTAGACTGCTCTCCTTCTGCACCAGAATTCAAAAGGTAAAAAATAGAAAAATACATAGCCACGGGTGCTGTTAGTTGGGTACTTGGCTAAAAGTAATATTTTGTAAAGCAGAAGTGTTGTTGTATTTTGGCAGGTGCATTGTGTTGAATGATCGGCATCACAACACGTACGGAGGTCCAAGATTTCTAACAACACCCTTGATCTCAGCCTGCAGCGCCTGAACCATTGTTCACAGATGACGCTGATGTTTTTGGCGGTGGTGACTATAAGGTGAGCTTCCTTCTAGACTGGAAGTGATGTGTCTTTAATTTAAGCATACTCTATTTTGGAGATATCGTTCCACCTTGGCATATTACAGACAGTTTGAAGAAAGTGAATCGATCTGTCTGCCTTACAGAATATTAGATAGAGACTCTGTGTTTCATGTGGCACCATGCCAGACGGGATTTTTTGTACCAGCTTGCTACTGTAACTAAGTAAAGTAAGCGCTATATCAGCTGCATTTTTTGAGGATGACTTGGAAAACTAATTCTATGATCCCAGAGCTAGGTTTTTAATATAAGTAAGAGAAGAGAAAAACCATCATCTTTCAGATATTACAGGCTATGCAATTTACACTGCAGGACCACAGTACCATGAAACAATACAATGAATTAAGAATAGTGACATTTTAGAAGTTAAAAAGACTCTCATCCTAACTCCCCCTCTTGTGTTTTCTCTAAAAATCTAACACGGCCTTACTCTTGTGAGAAAAGTCGAAATTGCTTTAAAGTTGTCCCAGACTTTTATGGCCCAGTCATTTGGTGATAAGTGTTTCTGCATTATTATGTGAGAGAAAGTTCTGGATCCACAATTAGCCATGAGCAAACGCCTAAAGTCTGCAGGTCTTGAGATAAATCAAGGACAATAATGAATTCACATGGGCAGCTCTGTAAGTTCTGGTTCTGAATTAATAATTATACTTCATGCAAATTAATGCATATACCTGGAATTGGGCTGTGTAGCTTTTTTTTTTTCTGGAGGAACAGGAACTTTATTGCTGTCTGAGCTAAATTTTAATGGCCATAGAGGAGTCACACCAAGATTGGTATTTAGGCAACTGTTCTTTTGAAATGACTCATTCTCTTTCTAGCTCTTAGCGTCCACGCACACTGAGAGAATGACCCTTCTGAAAACTGCCAACTTCCCACTTACACATGCCACATCTAAAAATGAAGTACAGTACATCATAAATCAAAATGTCAGAGGATGCAGCTCGCAGTAGTTTTGATCAACTATAATTACTTAAGAGTTTGTGATGCAGCCTCAGAAGCACTACACTTAAATAACAGCACCATCAAATATCTTGACTAAACATGAGTTCAGAATCTCATTACTAAATCAACATATTTGTCTGTGTAAACAATCCCAAAGATGGATAATGGTGACTTGTTTAGAACGTCACGCTGTCCTACCCAAATACATACAGACAAACATTAGCGCGCTGCAATCACCAGTCAGAAAGCTGATACCTGACTACCAGTGACTCATCTGACCTGCCATCATGGATTGAGGAAGAAATGCCTTGCAGTGTGTTTGAAGAAACGCTGCCAAGCTATTTTAAAATGCACGGCTGACCTTCAAGGAAATGAAGCTGACAACATATCAGTATCTACTGCTCCCCGAGCTCCATGCAGAACCACATGTCATTAAACCATTTTCAATGCTGATGAATTGCCTTACAGTTATATGAAATGGAAAACACAAAAGTGATCATGAAAAAAACCCCCACATCCACAAAATAACATTAAAGAAAGAAAGCATTAGATTAATTATAATAGTAATACCTGCAATAATGATAATAATACATTCTTAAATAGACACATAGAAAAGTTTGTTAAAACAACAACAACACATTTCCTCCTATAAACAACAAATGAGCAAAACATTAATATTCAAGAATCTGCGGCTAACACTACCTGGACAAGGGGCAGTGTTATTGCAAACCCTTGATTCTCTTAAAGGGCCGCTGCAGTGTGTTCCGTATGGTGAGACACATGTTCTTGTTCGCACCTGCGACCCTTGACCGCATGTTACAGAGCATGAGCTCCACTGGGACCACTCCTCTGCACCTGATTCACCTGTGTGGGAGAAGGGTGACACTAGTTAAATGCAGCAATATGGTCGCGGGGCAGGGCTCACGGGGCGGGGTGGGGCAAGGTGGGCGGGGTTTTGTAAAAATGGGGAGGGGCCAACATGATCACGTTGGGGTGAAGTGGTGTCTTTAAGATTTACAAGAACACTAATGTACAGTCTATACTACCTTTATGTGATCTTTGATAAATGCTGAATTGGCAGCTTAATTCTTCTGACTAGTGATTTCATTTGTATACAGCACAATGAAGTGTTTTGTGTCTGCAATCATAGAGAGTAGTTATATTAACAATGCTCTTTATAGTGTAGGAGAGATGTGTGAATGGATCAGCCTTTTTCGATAACAAATTTAAATGTGCATTTATGCAAAGATCACAGAGAGGGCATAGCTATGATTATAAAAATAACAGTAAACAATACGGTTACATCTAACTGTTTCACTTCATCTTTGAAAAATAATTCATGCATTTCAATGAAACCAAATATAATATGTTTAAACAAAGCGAGAAAATCAGCATAAACAAACAAAATTTCATAAGAACATGGTGACATGCAAGAAAGACGACATCTGAGAAAATAAAATGAAATTTAATGGGTGTTAGTTCAGAAAGAGGTCTGAGATATGGATTCCCTTGCACTGCAGCAAACTATCTAGTTTCCTTGACAACAGTGGAGCAAATTCTGTGTTTTAGACAATGGTTTCAAATATTTTCCAAATCCATCTTAGCCTGTTAACTCCCAGAGGTGGAGGAAAATGAGAAAGTTAGCTGATTTTATTCAGCATATCACAGCCATTTTCATGTGTGTGAATGTGGCTCAAAGCAATTTCAATTGTGAGTGCCCAGAAGGAAACGTAACAGGTCGTATTCAAGCCGCAAAATGAGAGTGGATTCTCATTGTCCGGGCCTATATAGAGGTTTTTGGCAAGCAGACTATGAAGTATTTTAACTCTGCATGCAGACATATTGTCATTAAATAATCATATATAGTATTTGGTAGCAGATTAGTAAGGCTAAAGACCTTAGTTGTTACATTTATCTCAAGATCTCTTTTGAATTAAATAAAAAAGAATACAAAGAAGACAAAACAACATTGAGCCTTTCAATCTTCATGGTCCAATAGGGTCAAATATCAAAAAGCCATGAAATGCTAAATAAAGCTATTATGATGAGGCAGTGGGGTGGTTTCCAAAGCCATGGTAGCCTAAATGAAAGAAGAATAAATTATTTGGTGACAAGTGAATGGACAATCAAATTCCCACATCAGAGTAGTCACCAAATAATTGATGTTTGATTATGTTAAACCCTCAGGTGAAGTATTCATTTTCTTCAAGGCTTTATGCATTAGAGAAATAATTTAATACAAAGAGGAATAGTTTCAATTGCAGCTCTGAATACATTTATGTCATTTGAAGTCATCAAATCATCTTAGAATTTTAACCACGGTATGCTTTAAAGTAGTTCCTCAGCATTTAGTATCAAGGACACATAGATTCAGCCAAATAGGGATCTAAACCCTGCCCTTAATTTTGCAGATCATAAAATAGACTGAAAGGTGGATCAATTTGTTAAATGAGGCAGTACAGGGAGAGTAAATTGTGTGAGAATGAGAAACAGAAAAGCACAGCGATGCGACTCGACAGGGAAACAACATACCTACAGCGTGTGTAAAATGGAGAGGTGTTAATGAGTATATGTTAGTACCGGTATATATGTATGGTGTGTCGCAAATTAAAATGGTAATGAAAGGAGTTTTTAAACAATGACAGCAATTTAAATGGAACAACTCATGAAAAAATTAAAACATTTCCCAAAAATCAAAATAAAGAATAAAAAAAAAAAATCTCAGTAGCAGCTAGATCGAAACCCACCCACTGAAGAAAAAGTGTATTCTAGATCAAATGAAGCAAAAAGAACGAAATAATGAAAGCAAAATTAAGGTTTTGCTTTAATGTTGCTGTCACTTATTTCTATACTTTCTGATTCTATTAAAAATGCTATGGTGGTAGGTTGTAAAAGTCATTAGATCATTTCAGTTTTTAATTTATTGGATGCTACACTTGATTAAGCCACATAGCTTCATTTTTATCTCTAAGGGCAGCATCTATCAGTTTAACTTTTGCCAAGTATGTGTTTCATATTTGGCTGAAGGGGTGGGTTTTTCTTCGAATGACATTTAATTTATCATGCCTTGGAGGAAATGATTAACTACATCAGGGCCTTAGTTTTAAACTGCTGTTTAATTAATGTTCTATGAATATACTGTATGAGTAATCCACTTGCCAACTCACTGTGTGACAATAAAACAAACAGACCCACAAAACCCAATTATGCTCTATATTCAAAGTAAATACTCATAGAGAAATGGGAAATTTATCTTCCTAGTTCATATGTAGCAATAGAGAATGAGTTGGAAAAAATAATAATGCAAAACATTTCCACTTAAAAGGTGCAGTACAAGAGAGAGCATGCATGATGAAATTAAGTTTAGTTAACAAAATAAAGTAAAGAAACATAACTATTGTATTACCAGTTTGTGCCATAAATTTAGCAGATTCAGCTTGCTCCTGCAGGGCCTTTGTGTCATGAACTGATCTTGGCCGCTGACTTTTTACTGTATGCTCTCCGATCATTCCATATTCTATGGGACAAAATAGAGGTTCATATGAAAGCTAGGCTTAAACATGATTTTCTGAGAACAAAAGCTTATTACATACTGTTTTTCAGGATGTTCGAAGCAACTGCAGTACATGGCTAGAAACAAAGACCACACAAGTTTGTATTTAATTTCTCCATTACTCTAGGGCATAGAACAATGCAACGAATTTATAAGGGTGAGTTGGAAGTATTAATTGAGCTTGAAAGCACAGCGTAGACACATAGCAAACATGCAAATAAACTCACATCGGTTTTTAAGACTCTAACACTTCATCAGACCAGCTCCCTCCCTCCCCACCCCATCCTGCACACCCAGAAAAGAAAAAGAAAAGAAAATGAAAGTAAAAATGTGTAAGCCATCAGAAAGCCACAGAGGAGGGGGTCATGGACATAACATGCTATTGATCCACAGTTTCCTCAAAAGTTTGTCATCTTTGTGGGATTTCTTTTTGGTTTACCCAGTCCAAAATATTGTGAGCCTTTGTAAAATTAGACAAATGTATTCTGAGCTGTCTTCATTACGATGCATGCCCTCTTTGTTTCCCTTAAAGGGGCAAAGAGACAATGAGCACAATGTTCTGACGCCACACTGAGAAAAGTGATGCTAAAAAATATTGCATTTAGTTAAGAATTTGCACAAGCTCTTTTAAGTAAATCCGACACACTGTAAAAGAACATTTATTTTACTTACTTAAATAGCTCATGCAAATTGTTTTTCAACTCTTGTTTTAATTAAAAACTTGCATTACTTTTGGCAGTGTGGTCCTAATGAGGTGATTATATCATTTGCAAATAGGCAATGCAGGTGATGCATCAACAACAAGTTCACACATAGCTTATGTTAGTACATTAGACAATACAATGCATCAGCCATTGATAGGGAAGATGTTTAAGTCATCACTTCTAATATAGTTTGTGGCGCTCGGTTTCCTGTGTTCCCTACAGCAAACTGTAAGCCTAGAAAGACTGACCTCCCTTGCAGTGAGGCCTAGAGGGGGAAATCTGTCATCTCATCTGATCATGTTCCACTGAAAGCTAAGATTTTATGACTAATTAGACGGTAAAGCTCTTGACTACAAGAAAAGACAGTTGTCTGATCCACGTATCAGACTGTTGGCATTAACCAAATCATATCAACAAACATGTTCCCTGATTGGATTAAGAAAAATAAATAATTAAATCAAGACCAAAAACAAAACAAAAAAAACATCCCTTCCCAGTATAGCATCAGGAAAACTGTGTTTGTGTTTGCATAAAAAATTAGAATGTTAAGAGGGTATAATGAAAGGAGAGAAAGCCGCCAGGTAGAAACAAACATCGCAGCCTTTTGATGCTGATTGGGATCTTCAGAACCATGACTGCACAAAGTAACGAGCTTCAGAAACATGTTCAAAGGTCTTTCAGTCTGATTTGATGTGTGTCCACATCTGTTTTGCTCAAATTAAGCAGAAAGCACAGTGTGAATTCTGCGCCGGACAGCAAATGTGCAGGTACACTGATGGTTGGACAAACAGCGGGCAGTTGATCTAACGTTCAGTCATGTACGGGTAACTACTGTAGATACTTTGACATGTTATCTCTTAACTGTGTTTCGTGCTCTACCCTGTGGTGTGTTGGATCATGAACCAATTCCCCATTTAGCAGAATAAAAGGGCTGTCTTATTTAGTCAGCCTGAATGTGTGCTACTTTGCAGGAAACCATACAAAAAAGCGGGGCACTGCTTTTTAATGAATTTATACAAACGAAACTCAACACTAAAAGCTATGAGACAGGGTTCAGTAGCACTTTCATGCCACTTGGCTCAGTGGGGCTGGATAGATATAGACAATGCATACAAAATGACTTGGCTTCTTGTAATGCTTTTACTTTTCAATCACATTCAATGTTAATAATTCAAAATAGAGTTGAAAATGTGTACAAATAATTACGGATACCCCACTGCCCTCTCTATTATCTACCTTTAGAAGCAACATAAACATAAAGAAACTGGTTAGTTCATGTATTAAGGAGGACATATACTGAGCTGGGGGCTGTTATATTCTACATTGCTCTTTTTAGATACTAATCAACATGACCCGCTTCACAAATTATTGATCATAACTCTGTCATACCTTTGAAAATAATTTGCCTCTGCAAAACATTGATCAGCTCAGCCTATTAAGCAGTGATATTATCCCTAAGTCAGTCACACCTAATGTAATCTAGCTCTCGGCAGCTTGTGATGAACACTACAACAAAAGCATTGCAACATGAAAGAGATTATAAAAATGTCATTAAGATACTTGGATGACAAACAGTCATTACAGAGCACACACTGCATGAATCAAACTTCACACATTTTTAAATAGAAGTGTTTCATCATCGTGGATTCATCGTTTCCTGACTGATATTTGAGTGATTATATCTCCATCAGTCTGGACAGGAAGCTATTAAAAATTGTCATCCTGTTGGTACACAAATGAGAACTGGTTAATTTAGTGCCTAAGAAGTCTCAGTTTTAAGCGTATGAGACTGGAGTCTCTTTTGATGCCACAAAGCCGAGATGTTAATCCTAACGTCGTGTTTCAGAGAGCCTGAGGTAGAATGGAAAGGAGCAGGATATCGAAACATGACACCAGAGAAGTGCTGAGAAATAAGCACAACGGTTTAATTGAACTACTAGGATTGTATTCAAGCCCGTGGCTATATAACGGTAAACATGAGAGACAAACCAGAATTTTAATAACTGGAGGGGCAGGCTGTTGTCGTTTGTCAAAGCAGCCCAAAACAATGTGTCTTCGTTGTATATTACAAGGCAGAAAGCACAGATGATGCATTTAGCGTATAATTATTTAGAAAAATTTATTCTGTTTTAGACAGCATCATTTTCAAGTTTTGGCGAGTATTCAGAACTTTTTAAGTGTGTGTAAACAAAATTAAGTTCAAGATTTATGAGGTGTCCCTCAGTCAAGACTAAAGAGAATGCTTATTATTGGTATCCATCAACCATCATGCTTCAACAACAAAGGAGAGACAATCCCATTCAGAGAAATCCATCACTGTTAGCTTTCTTTCCTGTTGTGCGATGAGAGATTCATTGACTTTGTTTTGCATGCACATAACCTCAGTGGCATGCATCACTGACAAAAGCATGCATTTTGGGCCTAAGAATTAAAAATTACATTTCTGCAGTGGTTATAATGACCATTAATATTTACCAGGATTGACAAAATTGCTTTCCTGAAATACTCGACATATTTGTGGAGGATTAAATACATTTGCCTAAAATAGGAAGCTGAGTTACTTAGGTGACCTTGGCAGACAGATCAGCAATAACCCGCTTTTCCTTCCACAACAGGCAACAACTTTTAACACAAGGTCAAAACCAAACAGCTTGTTTCAGTAATCATTTAAAAAATCTAAGCATCTCCAACACTGTGGACCAAATGGACCAGACAGAAAAGAGATACTTCTGAAGAATAGTTTCACCAACAGCTCTCAGAAATAGACCTCAATTATGGTAGTTTATATCCAGTATGTTATGGATTATAGTAAATGCATGAAATTGGTAATAACTGAGGGAACATTTGGCATTAAAAATTTACAGAGAGCAGTCATATAAGATCGTCTATCCAGCAGATTGTGCAGATATTGTAATGGCAATGCAGTCAATGTACAGTATTTACTGAACAAAGTGAGGCTAAAGGCCATAATTAACATCATTACCTGTCATCATGCTGGAATAAAATGGTTGTCTTTTTATATAGATACAGTGTACATGGAGAAGCGGGACTACTGGTCAAATATATACTTGTACTTGCTTGATATTTTCTCAACCTCCCTTTTCATAGGCTCATATCCAAACAATGTATTGTTAGACTGTAACATCTACATTATTTCCTCTGTGCAGCGTGTTTCCCTTTAGATAAAGTTGCCAACTCCATCAAACAATAATAAGTATTTTGTAGCATCAAGAAATTACTTAGCTGTCTCCCAGAGATTATAATGGCATAATTTCTCAGAAGTTTAGTCGTCAGCAGATTCACTGATGATTTTTGTGACTCAGACCGATTTTTTTGGGAACATCTCATATATTAACTACTGTCAACGAAAATCAGCTACTGATGCACACACTCAAGCACAGATAAATTAATACATACACCCTTTTCCTGTTTCTCACATCTTTCATGCCTCCACATTTTTAAAAGCTCCTAATTCGCTAAAGGAAGAAGCAGATTTCGCACTCCATTCAATAACACTTTGCAACCTCAAACCTGCAATTACTTCCAGTAAGCGTAAAAATAGATCTTTTAAAGGATGCAAGCCTCCATGCTGTGCCATGAGTTTATAATGGCAGCCATTTTGCCTGCTTGTCTGAGATTATCAACAAATCAGGTGAGTAATAAAGAGGTGAGGAATGAGATTAGGCTATTTTGAGCAAAAAATACCTCCACTCAACTTTAAGGAAATTAAAATGATTTGGGCGGCTAGTCTCGTGAGTCAGGCTGCTTTGCAAGTTGATCTTACCGTGAGATATATCTGGCCTCTCTAAAAAGGAAAGGAAAATAACTCTTTTGTTTCAATCAGCTTTGGAAGCTGATCTCCAGGGGTGCATCTGTTAGCGAAGCCAGCACTGCATGCAGAAACAGAATCAGCCAAACCAATGAAAATCTTTGGCCAAAATGTCTGCTCAAATTACTGGTTATGCAGGCGCAACCACCTAGTCACCAGTGGGCTGTGACCTCAGCATGTGACAGTAAATGAAGGTTATAGCAGGAGGATACCAGGGCTCAGATTTTGAGGCAACAGTGTTGCTGTGTGTACTGTGGCCCACACAGGCCATCATCACAGTGTCAAAGGTGTGCAAATATGGATATTGGTGGTCAGTATTTTCCTGCCCAGGTCATTTATGTGGCCTGATTTAGTTGGCTCAAAGCTTTTCTGACCCATCACAGCTCCTCACTGATGCTTTCAAGCTTAATTAGTGGCCAATATTTACAAAGATATTCACGCTTGATCTAATTAATGTCCCGCTACTAAGTACGTGAAGTACACATTACAAACAAATAAAGACTCAGCACGTAATCAAAGAGAATGAAAGTTCCCTGGGTCCCTGACCTTTGTCATCACTGAGGCTTTGATCCACTGCATGCAGGGAATTTTAAGCTCACACACTGGCAGTGATCACGCCAGCCGAAGAGAGTCCAATGGAAGACATTTCATTTCCAGGTTCATCCTCACTGTGTGGACACGTTCCATGTGTAATTTTATTGAAAGGCAGTAAAAGCTAGCCCCATGTCCAATGACTGATGTGTCTAACCTTGCATGAAATGAGCCTTTACTCAGAGGCCCCTATGAGTAGCTTCTATCAGGGGCGCTCCGCTTACTACCCTCCATGCATTCCTGCCTGACTGACTGGCTGTCACAAATGTAGCTCTTAATGAGAGGCACTTCATTACCACTGCACTTTGAAGAGTGTAAGTTCCCAAAATAGAGACAAGTGTACAGTCCACGCAGACCAGGAAGAGGGATACCTCCTTATCCCATGTCTTTGATCTATTTCTCAACAGCTGAGCCACTGAGGCTGGCAAATTTTGGTCAAGTGTAGTGATATTTCTGAGTTATAAGGTGCTTAAAGTGTATTTTTAGATATATTGGACTTCTGTTTGAGTCATGAACCACAATGGAGATATATTTAAACATAAAAAGATGCCAAACTATAATAAAAGACATTAACCTTTAGAAAAGGTAATAATGACCACATGCTAAAACTGTTGTAGTATAATTTGAGGGTCGACAAATTCTTGTTTGTACCAACAGCGCCTGTTCATTTGCTCATTTCCTAGAGGTGTTAAAAGCCAAACATCAGTGCACAAAAATGATCAAAGCCTGTTCTGGTTGATTATGGATTTTTTGCCACCAAAAAAAATAAACAATTATAAATTAACAACAATAGAGAAAGAAAAGTTTTAATAAAAACACATGCCAGAAGGAAACAAAAAGAAAATCAGTCATTACATTAAAAAAAAACATCAAATATACATTTATTCACATGTAAAGTACAGATTCTACTACTATGTTTTATTTATTCCAGCAATTTAGAGGCAGGGCAGCACATTTTATTTTCTCAGAGTAAGTATCAGTGTGTTAGACAAAACTGGGAAAGACTACTTTTCAATGTAAAAAAAAAAATATGATGATGATGACAGTGTTGATGATTATGATGTAATGAAGATGCATCATATTTCTCATAAATATACTTCCAGATCCAAACCGAGTCTCAAATGTTACTCCAACCTTAAAATCAGACTACCATTCGGAGACTATCTTAGAAATCTGCTCAAATGTCCTCAATGTATCTCCTTACAGCCATTAAACAAACCCCTCACTGTTGGTGGGACCATATGCTTGAGCCAATCTAAAAAAACTCAATTAGTCCTTCATTAAGAAAATGAGGGGGTTGCACGGAATCAGATACAAATTACGAATTGTCCTCTGAGACATACAATTATCCATCATATTCCTTCTGCCATCTGTTTGCTTCCTGTTGACTCTCCTAATGACTTAGATTGAAGCCAAATTAGAATTCTGTGCAACTGCCACTGCACCTCATTGAAAAGTCATGTGAACTCGCCTAAAAGTGGAGTCGCTGTGGTGAGACAAGCACTCAGAATACAGTCTGTTGTAAGTGGAGAGGATCTATGTTGTATTACGGATGTGTAGGCAAATGAGTGGCTACTGGAGATTGCATTGATAATTTACAGCACAATGCTAAATCACAAGGTTATTGAGCAGTACCTCACAAAGCAACCTAGATGGAGCTCTGACGTTATCAAAGCACTGCATCAAGAAGCCCTGTTGCTGGGTGCCGTGAGCAGATCATTCCTCCTCTTTTCCATACACTTCAGGGAGCAGGCTTCAGCAGTCTGGTTTCATATCATCCAAACATGTATAAATTGAATCTCTACTCTCAGTTTAGATGCATATTCCATAGTCTAATATAATACTATAATAAACTGCAACCATACAAATCAAAGCATCAGCTGTGGTTGTAAATAAATGTTTGCTTATCAATCTCCGAAAAGTAAACTTCATTTTAATTTAAATAAGGGAGGGGAAAAAACTGAAAACAACAACAAATCAAGATACTCATTTCCTTGTCATCTGTTCCAGGTTTTCACAAAGATGTACCCGCTGCATGATAATGTGAGCAATGTGTCGTGCTTTCAGTTCAGCTGCATGATGCTATCAGAAAATGGATCCGCCTATGGAGCATTTTAAAGTGAAAGCAATGCCAAGATTGCAGCTTATAACTTTCAAAATCACCAGCCTTTTCAAAAGGCGACACTGCTGAACCACCCATGACTAAAAGTGGGGCTGCTGCGGGGACACAACTGAAAGGACTACTGTGCGCCGACAGAAACAAGGATGGAAGAGGATTACTAATGAAACCATTTCAGAAAGAGTAGTCAGGTTACATGAATAGTATAGAAACTACACATTGTACTCTGTGTGAAATACTAAGGCTATCTAAAATCTGGGACACTAGTCTCGTGCTTAAAGCGTTTAATGAAATATTCTCCTGCAAATTTTGGCCAATTGCCTCAAAACAAGGTTTTTTGACCAGCAGGATATGATCTCAATATACGGTTGTAAATTGTGCACAATTATCCTTTGAGGTATGCTTTACTACAATGCTCCTGCTAAGGGATATTGGGAAACTATGGAAGCAGCCCTTGGCATCAGTATAGAAACACACAGCCCCAGTAGATGACCTGGCAGGCACGCACACTGCCAAGCTCAATGCCACCATGCCAAGCAATGCATCTGTCAAGTGAGAAACATGACACATTTTTTAGCACCTTTGCAATTGCAGCCAATTTTCAAAGAGCATACCTTGTCCTTTTCTGAGCCATTTTGCTTGGCATACCAAGTAGTGACCTTAGATTTAATAGAGTCATGATTTGGCGTCCATGGAAATCCCTCACTAATACACTGAAAATAATTCAGCTAAGAAATTAAAAGAGCAAAACACAATATGGACTCTGTAACCAGGGAGGCAAATGTGGTTGGATGACCATATTTCGTAGCAAGATAAATCATTTCCAACAGCCCCTAATGAGACCTTCATAATTCATGCTGTCAGCTTTTCCACAGCACCAATCACGTCTGATCCTTTAGCAGTGGTAAAACCCACTGCTTCAGACTGCCACCCTGCATCTATCAGCAGTGGGAACATTGTGTCATATGCAAGTTAGTCATGAGGAAGATGCCTGCAACATGCCCTGTCTTTGCTCATTGGCTAAGCTCATGTTAAAGCAAACACACTCTCCAAAATAATTACAAGGACACAGCGGCGATGCTGAAATGTCCTCAGACAAGAGCACAACAGCAGCGCAATAGGATTTTTATTTAATGGATTCTGATGCCAAGTCCGGGAACATGAGAACCATCACGGTTATTACAAGTTTCAAAGCCATGAATGGCTGCACTGGATTGTAATTACTGTTTGTATTTTTTGCATAACTAAGCACATACAGTACAGTATTTGGGCTACATGAATTTAACAAAAGAATTATATATATTAATTTTGTTTGATTTTAAAGCAAATATCCTACTATGCTCGGCCAGTTCAACAAAATGACAATTTGATCATCAGGTCAGTTTTAAAATGAAGCTCTTTAATCAAACATAACCAGATGACCAATAGCTTCATCTTAAAATCTAAACACTAAATACAGTATTGCTTGTTTTTGGCTTAAGTTGGCATGGCTAACACTTAAATGTGTAAGGATCCAACCCCCCCCCCAAATAAACATAAACTGTGCTTATATATATATACACATATACATATACATACTGTATATACATATACATTGAGCTATGCATCATCATTTTTATTACTAGGCCTGCATTCATCAAATATTTTCTTTATTCTGAGCATTGATAGAGGTGAGCTTCCACAACCTCTGAATGTTTTTCTTTTAAAGTAAGCTGGGCAGCCCTCTAACCTGTGGTATTTTCTATTCTTTATTTAGACTGTTGTAAAGTGTTGAGGGAGAGAGAGAATCAGGAACACAGGAGAGAAAACTCTGCAGAGATTCAGTCCCAGGACAAGGGGGGCATTTAGTTCGAGAGGCAGGGGAATTAACCACTTGATGATCTCTGGAAACCCAGAATATTCCTGAGACAAACATACCACACAATGTGACCATGTACTGGGCTCAAATCTGGCCCATTTTACCTTCTGTGAAATGTCCCTTCCAGTCTTTCCCAAAGGGACTATGTCAAAGATTTTTGGAAAGAGGTCAAATGTACGGACAATTGCCTTTCCCTCACAAAATCACATTGAAAAAGTTCAACAATAAAGTAGTATCTAAACTGAACTGCACCATCTGGCTAGCATGATTTTGGGTACACATCACAGTATTCACAGTCCTATTTTTCAAACTTTTGCAACCCTTTATCAAAGAGATGCTAAGTACTGTTAAATTAATAGCGCAAAGAACATTATCTTAATTTTAAATTGTGCTGAATAGGGCTGTTGTAATTATGCTGAGTGTTTGTGGAGGATAATTGTAATTTCAGCAGGGCAAAGTAATTGTGTGAAATAAGAAAGGGAAGGGCACATTAAAAATTTGGAATAATTAATTCATGATGTTTTTATTTTTGTATCCTGAAAGAGGCCTCAGGTTATTATCCACTTGAAGCCTTTGGAATCATCCTCATAAGAACTGATGAAAGACCGGACAGTAAAGAAATAGGAAAACATTTCCGTTCATTTGCACGTTTGTCATTTTTGGATGTTTCTCGTCGACTATTAAAGGCCATGGTGTCAGCCAGATGCAGCGTGGTTTGTCTGTGTACAAACAGCTGTCAGTGGTGGTGGGAGATAGACAAAAACAGCACTGTTGTGGGTGAAAGCAACATTCATTCATCAATAGAAAAAAGACTAAACACCAATGAAGTTGCTCCATTTTCCATGTCACTCAACCACCAGAAAGTAGTGTTTATCAATGATGGGTGAATCTGCTGGCTCTTCTTTAAAAATTATTTCCAGAGTTGCACAGCAACTAACACAGAAAATTTGAGCTTAGCGTTTGCAGTTCATTGAAGTCACCTTATGATGTCTGGATAGTAAAGTTATTACAAATGTCATAATTATCTCTTGTTGTCATGTGGAGCTGCCACAGTGCAAAGTTGCCGACTGCAGCTTGAAATATACTGTAAACAAGAGTAAAAGAAATTTGACTCAGTGGCTGGAAGCAGAAAATGTAATCAGTCCATGACCAGACCATGACCTTGTAGCTTTGCAAAGAAGGAGGGAAAAGATTTTAAATAAACTCATCAACCAAAAGGGAAGCCTAAATTCTCATCAGAGGCTTTAAAAAGAAAAAATATGTGTCTCAATCCAACAAAAAGGCCTTTTTACTTGGCATAGCCTGGATCAAATCTTAGATAGAGTATGAAATGACTTATCAGTGACAGCTCCTTGTTATATGCAGCAGCAGAGGCAGCCAAGAGTGACATTAGTATTGGAAATTAATTGTTTTTTAATGTGCACGTCTCCATCGTCCACCACCACATAGCCATGCACCATTACTGTGGTCAATTAGCCATTCAACATCTTACCGTTGGCCAATGTATGGAATTGATTACCACACCACAAGCTCTCCCTGCAGCCTATCATGTCCAGAATATTAAGTGTTTTGTAAAAAAAAAAAAAAAATGTTAAACTCAACAAAGTAAATTAAAATCAGCTTTACCCTAAACATGACGGCTTAATTGTTTTCCACCCAAAGGCCACCTCCAAATGTGCATCAAAAACAGCTACAACAATATTTCACATTTCCATCCCCATACACACAACACATGTTTTAGTACAGCTGGTCAATATAATTAGTGTGCAAAACAAACACAATCCTAAATCTTATTATTAAACTTTAGTCTTTCTTCTTGGATGTGGGGGCGAAATAAAGCCCCTCCAACCCAGCTTCTGAGCCGTTTTGGCTACAATGACATTAAGGATGATTGAAGTGCATTATCCGGGCACACAATGGCTGCTGTCCATTCAGCTGCGCTCTGCAGAGCACTGAAATAGGGAGCTGGCAACACACTCGCTGCAGAGGAACGTGGATTTTTAAAGGCCCATGACACCCAAGACCCCCAATAGCTTTGGCTGAATAGCCTGTCTGACCTATTGTCAGTGAGTTCACGCTATTGTCGATGTACCTGTCTGATATGCAGTCAAAGCTCTCAGGTCTTCTGCCTCTCAGCAAAAGTGCTGTTCAAAATAAAGGAGGTGATTTAAAACCTATCCCTTTCTTCTATTCACTAATGGTACCAGGTGAAGCGGTTAATTTGCAGAGAATAATCTGTCATGGCTATGGCAAGTATTTTACATTCTGTAATGTCTCCCAGTTTATTGGGATCTTGCCTGGATGAATAAGACAAAACGACTTGCAGTGTTTAAATTCACCAAAGCACTTGGAATAACTTCTAATTTTGCGAGACACTCATGATGAATAAATGCAGCTGTGTACACGCATTAAATAATCAATACATATTTATTATTCACCGCTGTCAGACTATAGCATCCAACATTTCCTCATATGAAGGCAACCACTTGTTCATTCTGTGTTTCTCACACAACAAAGTGTGATCTGTTTGTGAGCCTCAGTGACAAAACCATTTCCTTCCACTTCCCTTGCACTTCTGTGAGAGCAGCCTTAATGAGCTTTTCGATGCAAAAAAATGTAGCCACATGCATATATTTTTTTCCACTCTAATCAGCAAAGGAGAAAAAAAGCTGTCTTTTCATGCACTCTCTTGCTCTAATCTAATTAGAATTTATTAAACTAGGCAAAAGTTCAAGGACATCAATAGCTACATTTTCCTCCACACACAGAGTTAGCTACTTAGATAGTAGAAAAGGATGGTACACCAAATGGGCGCAGGAACCATTTTAGTCGTAACTATCCTTTCACCTCATTATGGCGTTTAGAGGCACTGATGAATGCATATTTTCCATATTTCCTCCTGATTTTAAACCAGCCGGCACTGAATGGTCACATAAATCAACTATATTCAGCCAGTAATTGAATCTCCATGGACATAAGATGATATAAAAATAGAGGGTAATCAGAGGGCACAATGTACTACTCTTGTATTTACGGAATACTATGCAGATGAGAAATAGAACAGCAGGAATATGGCTGGATGATGGTCCTCCATAAACACTGTCTCCACATAAAATGCTACAGTATATGGAAAATAAAACCTGTAGAATTACATGTATAATACATAGAAAGAAAAGCCTAAGTATGGATGGCTGCATGTGGTAAAAAATATAACTTCAGACTGCACACGAGATTCAACCTTCTCATAATCACAGAGGTTAGTCTTACATCATTATTGCATGCAAACCCAACATAAAATACTCGGAAGTGTAAAAAAGTGATTTGTTGTGTGAGTTCTGTTAACTGATTTTAGAGGTATATACCTCAGTTCACAATAAAAAAAATAATTATATGTCAAAAAAACAAATATAGATTGTGTTTTGCAGCTGCAGAAGCACATAAATATACACATGATTCACATTAAGTCTCCAGGGTTTAGTGGGTACATTATTTATATCTTATCTATTTTTGCTTTTAAATTTTCCAGTGGGACAACCAGAAGTTCAGCAGCAGCCTCTTGAAATCAAGTTTTGTAAATTATCCAACAGCGAGCTGCATAAGCAGGAGAAGTATATTACAGATTTACCGCATCTCAAATATATAAAATACGACACACAGATTTTATATTCATATAGTATATCTGGGATTTAGCACTGCTGCCCTCTACCGATGCCGTGCATCTTGATTTTTTCTTTTAAAAACATGTCAAAGCAGAGAACACATTAAAAAGGCATTATCTGTGAGCCAGCCTCAAGAGAGTGCTCTCCACATGCAAATTGTGTTCTAGGACGGACAGGACACAAACAACCAACAGTTCAGTATGAAAACACAAATCTGTAAACTAGTAAATGAGGGTACAACATCTGAACTGAGTGCGTGAATGGCGTCTTTGTTCTGACTCGCAAAACATGGGTCATATGACAGAAATGTGTTTGGATTTGGATTTGCTTATTTTATGACTAAATCACTCACAGTCTTGGCTGGGATTCCAGTTTGTTTTGGGAACTTTATGGTTGTTTGAATTATTAATGATTTCAAATCGGGTATATGCCACACCTCAAGGAAAGCTATACACTCTACCAGTACAGAATTTAGTGCAAAAAAACAGTGTTTTTTTTATCAGTTATCCGCTTCCGAATGCTTCAATCATGCAATCACACAATCTTGGAGCCTTGTCTTCCCCTTTTCTTTGCTCTAAATGTGTGTGTAAATAATGATAGTAAACAAATAACATCTTTTGGAGCAATTTTTCTTTTTTTTAATCTATATGTTTTCATGAAATAGCATATTTAGCATCAACTGCTGCAGCTTAACAGCATCAGCTGCTGCTTTAGTTGAAGTAACTGCCATCCTGGAATAATTAGGATAATCACATCAGTCTCCCATTGTCAAGAAGAATAGATCTACATGTACCCTGCTGTATCGCTGTGCTTCTGTACAGAGCTGAAACAATTGGTCAACTGATTAGTTGATCGACAGAGAAATAAATTGGCACCTATTTTGTTATTCGATTGATCATTTAAGTCATTTATCAAGCAAAATGCCAAACGTTCGTTGGTTCCAGCTTCACAAATGTCAGAACTTTGCCTTGTCTTGCAGTCTAGTAAACTGAATATCTTTGGGGTTTAGACTCGGTTGGTTGGACAAATGAGCAATCTAAAGACATTATCTTGCACACAAGGAGATCATGGACATTTTGCACTATGTTCTGATGTTTTATAGTTCAAACGATTAATTATTCAATTGAGAAAATAATTTGCAAATCTGCAAAATTGCAGCGTAATTATCTGTCCTTTAATGTCATAATACAGTGTCCCTTTAGCAGACTGCTTTGTGCCAATACATTCTACACCTGCTTTGTTAGTTCAGTTGAGTTCTAAGTAAAATCTAGCCCCGTTCAGGACTGTCTTATCCACTGCGTGGGAGACAGTCCCAGAAGATCCCATAGAAAAGGTCCAGGAAGCTGATGTGTGCTACATTTAACAGAGGGGGGGCGGATAACCAGATGTACATTTGCAAAATCAACCAGTTCGTCCTCATCCAAGGTTTTTCTCTTGCAAAACCCAAAAATACTGTTTGACAACACTTTCGACAAAGCATAAATCTCACCTTTGTGTCACTTGTCCAAGTAAGTTTTGTAGCGCAGCCAACAAGTTCAGTTTTACAAGAGAAAGACTTCGAGGGTGAGGATTAACTGGTTGGTTTTGCAAATTAACATTGGGTTAACCGCCCCACCTCCGCTAGGAAGCAGCACACAGCGGCGTCCCGGAGCTTGTCTATGGGACCTTCCGGGACTGTTCCCCACGCAGTGAATGAGACGGTCCCAAACGGGGCTAAGTAAAGTACTTGTTATATACAGTTGGCACTGCAGTAAAAAATCAATCCCACACACACTAGCAAGACTGCAGTATGGGCAAGCAAGCATCACTCAATACAATGTGAGAGAGTGCCATTTGAGGTTATGGGTAAAGTGTCAGATTACAGACAGACACAGACTGATTGACTGACTGACTCACTGTCCAGCTGATCAATGTGTTCATACCTCACATTTATTGGTTGCTGGCAACACAGAATATTTTCCTGTACTTAGAACAGCAGCAGTCAATTTGCTGTACAGATTGACAGAACTGTGATCCACATAAAATGGGGAAGCATCGGGGGCAAGCAATCACCTTTCAGAGGAGGGAAGATAGTTCACTGGCTCTGCCTCTGCCTCAGTGACAGAGAGCCAGAGTCCTGCCGTCTTTCTAAAGTAACCTGTTATATTATAGAGTCAGCCAGGCAATGTATTGAAATGTGATAGTAGGATTTCTATCCATATTCTAAGCTAAACCTGTGTCTACTATTGATACTGGAAAGTATAATTAAAGCACCTTGTCATTAGATCATTTTGTTAGCATTTAACACTTCCGATGAGGTTTTGACAGCAAGCCATATGGCTAAAACTCATGGGAGCTGTAGTTATTTAATGCTGACAAAATACCGATTGTAATATGAATATAAAAAAGTACAAACCGTACACCGGCTACTAAGGGCCATAGCCTACTCCAAAATAGAGAAATGCTTTGCTAGCCTATCTCATTGGCTTTTTTATCCAATGCTTAGTAGAGCTAGTCCAACAACTCCCACACAGCTCCTGTTCTCCAAACAGTCTTTATTTCCAGACCAAATCATAAGTCCCACACCAACCAGCTACCCACCACAAGGAACATGGGCTCAATCATACAAGATGTTCCCTTGTTTGCCATTTGATATAACTGACAGATGTATCTTCTTTTAGCTATGTGCCTGGCTAACTTTCCCAGACCCACGTAAAGGATAATAATAACAGTTTCACCATAACTCAGTATCTGGTAACTGACATTTCTGAACCCAACAATAACTGCTGTATATGGGAGATGTATGTACATTAAAGAAAAGCCTAACTTTGGTACCCAGGATGCTACAATACAAAATGCTACTACTAAGTGTCTATACTAAAACACAATCACTTATACCAGACTGTGTAGATTACACATAAAAGAGCAATTCAAATTCATAATAGGACTGCTTACATAACATTATTGATTTGCCTAGTCCCACAAGGCAAAATTTTATTCCTTGTTGTGGTTTCTCCCATTAAAAAGCAACATATTTTCACTTAGTGTCAATATAGCCATTTTTCATGGCAACAATTAGCATTCCCTGCTGTTAATTTCCAGTGGCGTTCCTGAGGCAGACGGCAGTGACATTTAGGCACACAGATCTATCTGTTGATAAGCTTTTTTTTTACCATTGGTAGCCAGCGATAATACTGGTGTCTAAAAGTTGGAAGACAAAAATCAATTATTTGGTTATAGAAATCAGTCTTGAAAAATGAAAGAAGGTCCATTCCTCTCAAGACAGATAATTTTCAGTACCAGCCGGGCATAAAATGAACATTACTTTACCTGGCAGGACACCCAGCAGGGGTAATTCTAAGTGGAGGTTAGTTTCCCATACTACATAACTGAGACACTGTCACAAAAACTAAGGAATCCACTGACATCTGATAAAAATCTTTTTTCCTTCCACTGGAACTGACAGCAAATAATTTATGTGTGATTACAGATTCATCACTATGTATATCGCTAATAAAAATACAAATATTCCAAGCAGATAATGCCATTAATGTGGTAAAACACTGCCTCTTTCTGCAGTGATGATAATCATTTGTAAATATACAGTATATATGTAGCTTTTTATCTGATCCACACTGACATGTAAATAGCTAAAACTAATGAGCCCAGACACTTTCTCCATGACTATATTTATAAGATAATGCAAAATGCAATACATTCATTTGAAGTTAGAGCAATCAGCAATTCCGGTGTCTCTAGGCACCCAACAGAGACAGGAGACAGGATTCATTATATGACATTCTCAATAATTCATTACAAATGAGCCCTTCCTGTTTCTCCTCGTTTTAATGTCTTGGTCAACTGTGGCTTAGCAAGCTTGCTTTGGGTGACCTCCTCCATGGTCAACTTATGATTAGCTGAGAGCCCTCGCTTTGTGAAAACAACATTCTTACCAGACATCTGAGATGCCCACTTTCTTTCACATCTCAAGCATGTGACACATGCAGCGGAAGTGACTTCCAAGGGGAATCTCACAAGTGCACAAATCAGTTGGAGATTCTCTCTCATTATCTTTTCTTCCCAGGCTGCACAGTTATTCATGGCTGCAACTTCATCCCTCACTTTCCCTTTGTACTCAGTCTCTGACCGTTCCTTCTGTTGCTTTGGAGGTCTGGACAATTAATGACATCCCCACCCCCCGCTTTAAAAAGGACAGTAAACTTTTAATTGTAAGGTACTGTGGATAACAGAGGACTTCTATAAACCTCATAGAGAATCTCTGAAGCTCAGTCAATGCATCGTTCATTTCAAAAGGCAGTATACATCACTACGTCTATAAAGTGCATCTATTGAGGGTCAACCTACACTTACATCAAATTATACTGATACAACTGAGAGTGCTTTATGTGCAGTAATGCTCACAGCTCAACAACTATTAAAACACCATTCATTTGGAGTTAAATAAAAATAAATTACCCTCATTGTCATTACAGTATAACTAAAGTATTTTTTCTGTTATTGTAATTAGCATGTACAATATGATTACAAATACATGATAAGTGAGTGGACCCTTACTTATCAATAAACAAGCAATAAACAAGCAATTATACAATATACTGAATGTGACACTGATAACGCAATGTAACAATCTCTTCTGGGACTACTGAGGAAAATAATTCGTTAACCACCAAATTAGTTTGTATATATGCAGGTATTTGGTTATTAAAAGAAACAGCAGCTGAACGAAGCAAATCAACCCGTTCTCTGCTTAAATATATTTGGAAGACCAAACACACGCAATAAAATTAGGATTATCATGAAGAAATTGACACGTTATCATCACCATCACTGATCAAAATACTGGAAATACTGGAAAGTACTTTAAATAATATTGCCCTTAAGAATGGAGGAATAACGTGGCGCATAAATGCCTTTTAACCAAGCTAGCAGCTTGGCTCTAGGGATGGTAACATTAGTCAGTCTGTTCGTCCACCTCAGCGGACCAGACTGAAATATCTCAACAACTATTGGATGGATTGCCATAAAATTTTGTACAGACGTTCATAGTCCCCAGAGGATGAATCCTCTTGACTATGATGACCCCTTATGTTTCCTTTAGCACCAGCAGCAAAACATATCTCTCATACCTTGTGAAATATCTCAACATCTACTAGATGGATTTCCACAAAATTTTGTACACATATTCAAGGTTCCCAGATTATGTATCCTAATGACTTTGGTGACCCCATGACTTTTCCCCTATCCTCGTCATGATATTCAAATTTGGGGTTTTGAGTGAAATGTCTAGAAGTACTGGATGGATTGACATGAAGTTTGGTACGAACATTCACGTTCACATTTTGTCCTATACTTTGGTTTATGACCAAATACCTGCAAAGCTATTCCCATCCATCTCAGCTGTGTTTTGTGTTTAGTGGTACTTAGCAAATGTTAGCATGCTAGCATGTTAAACTAAGATGGTGAACATGGTAAACATTATATCTACTAAACATCATGTTAACAGCATGGTAACATTGTCATTGAGCGCATGCTGACATCTGCATTTAGATGCACCCCTGTGTTTAATAAGCACTGCTTTACAGAGCCACTAGCATGGCTGTAGACTCTTAGCCTTGTTAATAAATACTTGTGATTGCTTTAGTTGGATTCAGTTGACAATGAGGTACAGCAAGTTTATTCATACAAACAATCAATCACTAATTGGCTAAAAACTAAAGATCCATTAATCTCACTATTTTATGGCTAAATAAGAGTTGTTTCCCAAAATTCTCAGACTTTCCTGCACTTACATGATGCTTTTTACTCACCCACCTCCCCGTGCCTCCCACCCCACTAGAGGCACGCCTTCTGTCTATTCAGCAGCATCTCTGAGCGAGCAAGGGGAGGGCAAAGCAGACCGCAATGCCACAAGCAGCACAAAGTGCGGCTTCTGGAGTTAGAACAAGAAGACTTTTGTTTGCTATCTCAGTGGGGTTCAGTGCTCTGATGTCTGCTAGATTTAGCTTCTGTCCCAGAAAATGACTATGTTTATTAATGTCAGCTACCGAACCAGCAATACTGTTTCCACTTTCGCTTCCACTTGAAATCTAACTGAGTAAATTGCATGAAGGATTAAAAACACTGGGTCTTCCTGCACTTCCACACTGCAGTCATTTCAATCCTCTGGGTCAAGGATGAGGCAGATCTCTGGTTTGTTTGTGTGATATTGAGCTGGGTCAGTTCAGATTGTCTCGAATGTATCAGATGGGTACATGTCCAGAATGAGCTAACCCGCATATCACTTATAAAACGACTTCATAATTAAATCTAAAAAAACAGAGAAGGGAATCACATGCCTAGCTTCTTGTTACCAGGCAACCAAGTCAACCAATGTGCATACCACTCTGTCCATGTTAAAGGCAGGGTGAGGGGAATTTGGCTCCCTGTCCGTCTTCAAGCCCTCTTTTTGGATATACCACGTTAAAGGACAAAGCAATAGGAATGTGGACAACAGATCAAGTCTAAGTGGGGTGTTTGAAATTCCTTTAATGAGAACTTGGCTCATTTAGAGGCATTATTGAGACTCCCAAGTTGATGTGACTTGAATCCAAAGCAGTTGGCCAGCGGTGATGGTTAGGGCAATAAATTCACTGCAGGGTTTTAAAACAAGTGAAAAGAGGAAGGGAGTGAGAGGCTAACTGGGGAAGAGATTTGGGCGATGTTAGCTATTCCTTTGTAGTAAGGACAAAGCCACAGTAAGAGGATAAGATACAAGAAATAGCAGAAAGCATTTAAAATTTTTAGTTTCATTATGTCTTTTTTTTCTGAAATCACAGACACGAGTCAAGGAATCACTGAGACCTAAAAACAGGCAGGCACTTATTAGTATGTGTATATAGTAGAAAGACAGATGAGATCCTCGGTTAAAAAATATTGACTACTATTTCATGAAATTGCTTTAAAAGGAGCTAATTCAAGCAATATGTAAACAACAAGCTGTCTAAAGATTTTGGAAACTGGAAAAAAAATAGCTGCACAAAGCATCTATATTATCTTCATCTATAATTTTTGAAACTCTACAACAGTTAGTTAAAATTAATTTTGCATGACACAATATAGCTTGTCACTACTGGACTGCAGATCCTCAAAGCCCTGACTCATGCAGTATTAAAAGCACAGTGTTTTAAAGTACACAGCTGTCCCATTATGTGTATGAAAGTGGGCAGGAGAGGATGTAAACGTCCAGAATGCATCCGCCCCTACCCAGCCATCCACACTCACAACAAATATCCATCCTATGTTTATGTGCTTCTGCCTATGTGTCAAGTTCATTTCAGTTCAGCAGCGGGCGGGAAGCATACGACAGTACCACCCACCTTTTTATGGTACTTGACAGCCCCTCTGCATGACAGATAACTGAGATACAAAATGCATTTGAATAATGCAGGCATTCTAGGCATGCTGCGATGCTGAGGTGATGGTCGAAAGGCACATGGACAGATAGAGTACACCTGACTGACTACCCCTAAACAAAACAGCCTTTTAATGGGAGCTGCTTTTATCAGATTTTTAGTTTCTACAATGCTCTTTGCTAACAATGGAACAAATGGACAGTGCTGATTTTAAACATGAGATTATTCAAAATTAGGATGAACACCGAGGTCACTGAAGCTGTCTGAGGTGACTGTTCCCTTGTTAACTAACCCATTTTGTCTTTTCTTTTAATCTATTCTTATCTAAAGAACAGTTTTCCCTGTCGCCCCCCTCACTGTTTCATTTATTTATTTTTGGACTGAGCACCTGCCTCCTCTTAATTCTGCACACATACCTAGGTGGGTGGATTGAGGTTGGGGCAATTACTGCCCATTGAACATTGCCACTGTCTTTTTAACAGAATGTGGATACACAGCACCTAAAATACATTTTACTAGCATTAGGTTTTTTTATACATTTGCCTACTGTACAGACCACCTTCATTAAAACCATCTGACTCTGAAGGGATGAGCTGTCAAGGGCTTTGCAGATCACCCAAAACCCTCCTCATGCCATTAATCTAAATTAATGCTCTGACAAATATGTCATAATATTGGGTGTGAAATATGATAAATGCTCACTTCAGCCCATCCATAATTAAGTCTCTTTAGCAAAATGGCAAAATTTCAAATTGCAGAGCTGGCGTGGCCCCTGAAAGCAACAAAGGTGACCTTATGCTTTTGCTCTAAACAACCTACTAATAAAGGAGATTGCCCTTTAGAAAGATTTGACAGGTGAGATATAGTATAGTGCAGCAGATGACTATACAGTAGGTATAAGCCACATACAAATTTGAACCTGAATCAATGGACTAAATTTACTTGTGCAACAAGCAATTCTTTCTGCATAGCTCATTAAAACAGCAGAACACTATCATTATATCAAAACACAATTAATGTTCTGATACATAAGAGCAAAAAAAGATAATATATTATGTTTTCTATTAAGAATTAAATGAGCTATGACTGCACTTACTGTACACAGAGCAGACTCACAGACTAAAACAAACAGCATGCATTATCATGCCCAAATCATTTTGTCAACAAATTACTGGTTTAATGTTGCAAGAGTTCAGAGTACAGATCTACATCCAATACAGTATTTGGAGGGGGTGCATGAATATTTTGTGACAATCATTTCTGCCTTAAATATGTTTTACATTTGTTTTGGGCTAAACACAGACAGGAAAACTTGTATACGTTGTTGTTCAGAGGGGGGCATTGAAGATATGAGAATATGAATTGTGTCTGACGCCTTTCGGTGAGAGAAGAATTCTTCCAGCGTTGTGTGGATAAATATTCCTGCTCTAGCTAGCATCTGACAACATCACTGTTCTGCAAGAGGCATATTGAAAAAATGGAAATGCATGCAGTCTGCATTTTCATCTCGTGCGAGCAGCAATAAAATTTCAAAGGAAATCTCACGGCTGCACGATACTTGCTTAACTGGTTCATTATATCTGTTTTCTCAGTTGTCTTCCAAGGTAAATGACATAAGGTATTGTACAGCCCCAGGTGCCAACCTCTAACTAGACTAGGAGGCACATTCACTTCATTCACTGGCCTTCCTGGTAATGAGGTGGAAGAGAGTGTCAGCCTATGGCCAGCTGGGAGGCACAGTCCACTGGTGAGTCAGATGAAGTGTAATAGGCAAAGCCAAGACATGAAGGGAGACTGCTGCAGTCAGACTGATGTCACAAGTGCTGGAGGACAAGCTAATAATAGGACATGTTTATGAAAATATCAAAATATAACATGCCATGGGGTGTCCTGGTTGCTCAGCAAACGGGGGACATGCAGTGTACTGTGATTTTCAATCTGGCTCACAACCCTTTTTTTGCATCTTAAACCCTCTCCTCGCCTCTTTCCTGTCACTTCTATGACATCTATGAACCAAACAAGCCACACATATAATTTACATATCGGATCATGTTCATAACATAGAGATGCTTGTTGAGCAAGTTCATGGATGTTCACATTGTAGCTTTTATCAAGTGCTGCATATAATATACTGCGCTAAGATGGCAACAAATGTTTCATGTGACTACTACCTAATTCCATGGAGGCTGAAATCCAACTGTAACATTTGAATTTATGCATGATCGTTCTTATCAAGTAATTCATACAAATAATTATGTGAAATCAACAGCAGTAAAAAACGATAAATACAGTATGCTGTTTTGTACTGCTAAAGCAAAATTGAAATGTCTACAGTACAGTACAATGCAATACAGCATGCAGGCTTCACACGTTTGTTTCCACAATTATAGGCTAATTAATCAACTCAGACAACATCTACGCCATTATGAGCCAGCAAATTGTAATCCAATGAATAGCATCAGAAATGGATGGGGAAGGAAATTACATCTGATGAAGCATCAGCTGCACAGTGTCTGAATGGTTACATTCTGGACATTGTAGAAACAGAATATATCTTTAAAGAAGAGAGATGTAGCAGTTTTTTTTAGGTACATTCTTTAACAAGAGCATTGGTGCTTGTTATTCTTCATCCTTAATCTGCTTTTGGGAGCTAGTGTTAAAATATGTGGCTTTATAATTTAGATCTTTGATCTCGTTTCCTCTCCCTCTCCCACAGTGTTGCTGTGCAGACTTTAAAGGGCGAACTTTCCTCTGCTCTTGTCTATCAGAGCTGATTCTAGCAATTTCTAACAGGGCGAGCCTAGGGATGATCAGAAGTAGTACAACACTGGCACAGCAGACACCGAAATCCAGCTCCGATGGGGGTATGCTGAAATCAAATGGGGACATAATGTAATGCACCAATGCCCACGAGCCAATCTACTTTAATTTTACTGTTTAAAACCTTTCACGAAAACCTGGCACTGGTGCCTTTTGTCAACCTTTAAATGCAAAAATATTTCAGTAATGCCGGAGTTATATTTTCTGGGCATACTGTAATTTATTGCAGTGAAAATACGTAAAAGGAATTTGACAGGTTAAACTATCTTACTTCAGACCATGCTGAAAAAGACCTTTTGTTAACATTTCTTAAGGTGATTATGGGGACCTTTAAGTATGAGACGACATAATCACACAGTAAATCTTATTCTAAGGCAGACTGGTGCTATTTCTAATGCATAACAGCTCGAAAACAGACTGAAAATGTTTTGGATTTGGATTGTTTGACAAACAATTTACAAGCTTTTGCAATAAGTGCTGTAGTTTCATTGATTGTATGCAACAATGCTGTGGCTTTTTTTT
>NTHP01000038.1:1227202-1243840 GCA_003416845.1 Oplegnathus fasciatus
GGGGGGGGGGTGGTTAACTTAGTCCACAAAGTAGTACTGTGTTTTCAGTCAAGCCGGTGGTCCCCTGATGGTCCCAGTGTGAACGTACATGCTTGTGATTTTGGCCAGAAATCAAGAAAACAGGTTGTATTAATTTCTCTCTGTGCCTCATGCACCAGATTTCCACAGTTTAAATATTAAATACATGTACCACTTCTCCATAGACACTCAATTTACATTTCAAAATCTCATGAGAAAACGGAGTACCAACATACCAAGGAGGTGACAGATTTGTGTGGGTGTTTACTCTGTCGAAGCCAACACTGACATTATCTGATGGGTGGCGTTTATTTTTTCTTGCCAGTCCGAGGTCTTGAATAATTAAATGGGATCGGCATGCTCCTCTTTTTGTTAAAGACAGGAGGTATTCTGACAGTCCCTGTTTGACAGGCTTTGCCCTACCCCAGAACGTGAGGGGCCTTCTAAACAAAGCCTCAGCTTTGTGCATTAAAAGCAGGGAGACGCTGTCTAGACCAAATACCTCTTTCACACTAAGTTCACCAATGCCGTTCTGTCCTGAAAGGCAGACTCCAGCAGAAATCTCATTGCTTGGTTTAGATTCATCTGTCTGGCCAGCGCTGATGGCTTCAGTCCATCTGGGAATTCAGTCAGGCTTGGAGTTACACACCTGACATGCTGCAAGAATGGACACAAACCAACACTCCCTCTGAGATGAAATTTGTTTTTTCACTGTTAATGTCCAAAAACGCTGTGAGGCCAATAAATCAATGCTTTTTCAGACGAAAGCAAGAAGAAATTGATGGAGGGCATTTGTAGGACAAGCACAAATAAAGTACTGGCCAAACATCCAAATATGTTCTCCCCTCAAGGACAAAAAATATTGTTCCATGATTTTCTCTGTGAACAAGTGTGGCCTTAGGGCGGAAAGCACACGCAGATGTTTGCTCAGTGCGTTTTGTGCCTGTATAAAGTAGCCCACATGAGAGCCCTCTTAGCAGTTCCATGACATGGTTGGAAAATTACACATTGACCGAAAAGAACAAAGAGAAAAATACATTCCCAGAAGACATTGAGATTTCTGAGGCCCTTTTGGCAAATCAGAGTGAGATCAGAAAAATAAAAGTGATCAATATAATTTTGAGGACAGGCAATNNNNATGAACCAAATCTGTGATTATAACTATTCTTGCATGATTATATAATTTTACTTTTGGTCGTCCCAGTAAATCAAATCATTTTAACCAACCAATCAGTTAAATAACTTCAAATTAGTTGCTTCATTGAACAAGTTTCTGAGTTGCCGCCACTCCCAGTACAGCCAAACCGTTTATGATGCAATATTGTTGTATATACAGTATACTGCGGCGTACTACATTTCAAACCAAAGCCCTGGTGCACTAGTAGCTGCAAGAGCTGACTGCAATGTCTGCACCTCTCTTGACATGATGTTCATGTGTTTGTGTGTTCAAGGGTATCATCACTTTGATAATGATCCACCCAGTAACATCCACACTTCTACTTGCCCGCTTTGTCAAAATAACTCCTGCTTCAATATCTGGATTGTCAAATACATTTGAGAGTGGTTCGCTGAGCTCAGCGAGACCCTAAGGAAAATTTCTGATGTAATTTAATCGCAGTATTACCTCAGCAAGTGCAAGCAATAGAGAGGCAAGTGTGGGGAAAATCCGACCCATGGAGGCTATAGTGGCTTATATCCAGCTGTTTTGCTCATTGCATTTGTTTAAAATCAGTGTAACAATATTTTTACATGTAGTCTGTGAGCTGATTTTGCCATAGCTGTAAGTATGTAAAATAGTCTTATCACCAAAGTGTGAGACAGTGTTTGTCTGGGACTCGATGGCACATGCTGAATTAAGTCAATGCAACACCTACATTAAACCTAAATAAGTACTTTGCACCTATGTGACATGTGGGCTTTGTCTTCATTATAGCACTATGTAAGTCCTTGGTGTTACCTTAACTGTTTGGATTGGATCTTGCAGGTTTTGCTCTGATCTCCACAATATTTAGTCTTTGACTATTTATGCCTCTGTGTTTGGCCATGTATGCATGCATGCATCTGTCTGCAATGAGACCACCCTCTACATCTATGATGTATATAGGGCTGCTATGAATTATTTTTATTAGTCTGTCAATAATCTTTTTGATTACCTGTTTAGTCTCTAAAATATGAGAAAAAAGTAAAAAATGACAAATCCAAATTTCACAGAGCAGTAGTTGATGTCTTCAGTGAGCTTGTTTTGTCCAACCATTAATCCAAAACCCAAAGATATTCAATTTGCAGTCATATAAAACAGGGAAAGGCAGTAAATCGTCACTTTTGAGAAGCTGGAATAAAGAGATGTTTGGAATGTTTGCTTAACAAATTATTTAAATGATTAATTGACCATCAAAATTGTTGTCAATTAATTTTCTGTTGATTGACTGATACATTATACTATACTATACTATACATTACAATTGTTGCACACCTGATATACATTTCAAATCCCCTGAGAACTTGGTTCAAAATCTTGAGTATTTCTCTATAACATAAAATATTCACGACTAAAAATATAATAGTTGTTATAATGAGCAAACAACCAAACAACTGTCATCTTAATTGATTCAAATATTGCTCAATTCTGATTGGTGCACGGAAATATGTGACATCGCCTCTTCCCAAAGGAGCCCTGCCGACTTCAAACTAGTAAAAAGGGCTCAGACAAAACAGTACAGACATAAGGCTTCCGTTTAAAATAACCAAAACTGTTGCAACTTTGGCAGAAAATCTCATGTCTATGTAGGACCTCATAGAGCCTTTAAACATCATATTGATTCAATTCTATCTTGGATTTCGGTTTTTCCCTTTAACCAGCAGTGGTGCTGTGGGGGATGCATCCACTGATAATCTGTAAACTCACTAACATCTCTTGTTCACGCTTTACTGCTGTGCCAGCAACATATGTCACAGCTAATACAGCTCTAAGATAGACACTTCCAATCAGCAATCTGTAAGCTGTGCAAATTATAAGAAGTGCACAGCAGACCGGAGGGTAGAGACTGTAATGGCAAATGGAGGGTGAAATTCACCTTATGGACTAAACAGTAAGGCCTCATGGATGGAGACTTGTCATAATAGGGTCATGCAGACACGGACACTTTGGAGCAAGTTGCCGTGATAAGCGCTGACATTAGGATGAGCAATCTCTACATCCGCCCACTGACCCTGACCTCTGAGGCTTATTGTAATGCCTCTGTCTGCTCAGGACACAGATAACAAAATCAGCCACTATTTATCATTTGTCTTTTGGGTCAAAGATATGAAGCAACACTGACCTTAAAGCTGTTGATTACACTTTACAGTTGCAAAGCTAAGGTGAAATTTCCAAAGTGAAAGTGGAATGCAAAAGGCAACAACTCTGTGTTAGTATGAAAATATATTCTGGCCTTATCGCTTATCTGGAGCCACTCGGGGAAAAAAATGTCAACGCTGCATCTCTTGACACCCACAAAGAACAATGTTTACAAAATCCTTTGATTTATCCCGCAATTCAGTATGTGTACGTTCACCCTGCCAAATGGCAAAGTATTCTCTCACTCTCGCTGCTAATCCTCTTCTTTCGCCCCCTTTCTCTAATTGTCACCTCACATCAGAGAAGAAAGCTGCAATTATTGCACTTCAGTAACTGTTGAGACAACATCACAACAGTCGAGCTTTGGACACCGCTGAGCTGATGGTTAGGCAAGATGGTCTGACGAGCAGAGCTCTTAGGCTGGAGGATCTCAAAGCTCCAAAGCACCTGCTAAATGATAGCTTTAGATCGCTGCGTGAGAGTACTGGAGGGTACAGACATTTTCATATCAATGTGCCCATAGAGCGGTAAACCCACAGAGCAGTTCCACGTGTTGGTGCCTAAAGAAACCTGAAATGCCTCCTTCACTGCTTAGTCGCCCTGCAGCTGCAGTAACTGTAATGTGAAACATTTTTCTGGCTCATACTCATTCACACTTTAAAAGCGAATGGGCAGTTTGTTTGTTATGCAAGTTTCCAGCAGTAAAACTACACTCAAATTCAATTGTATCTTTGTTTAAAAGGGAATACATGTGACATCCATCATGTGAAACATCAATGAGAAAATTGCAAAATTATCTGTCCCAGGCAGTAGTCATAATTCATGCTGAAAGTGTTTTATCCTGATAACATTTTTGCCTTAGTTTGTGTTAACAGCCCATATTAATCAGATTTGGTAAATGGGTTGCTATTGCTAACACTTCCCCAATTAGCCTGCATCAAATAAATTATGGAACTAATGAGTTTGGTTGCTCATGCAAACAAAGACTTTGGCTACTATTGGGAGTTTTACTGTATATTTTAATCAGGTCAAAGAAGAAAGGTCCAGCCTCTGCCAGTCATTATTAACACTACCACTAATGTACATGTGCACGCCCAGCAAGTACAAACAATCCCTCAATCTTTGCCACAATCACATTTTCTCCAAAACGTGTAGAAATATCTCAGAAAAAACACAACAACTGAGAATTAGTTCACAGTATGACCCAAAGCATATAAACAGAAGCTCAGTTTGGCAGGGGGATTTCTGAATAGAAGTGTCAAGAGTTTTGCCTTGAAGAAAATTTAATTTGTGTTATGTTCCTTTCTTTCATGTAACAAAGCAGAACTACAATATACAGTACAGCTTGACATTTGTTATAGCCTGAGATGAGCAAAAAGAGGTTCATATTGCCAAACTAAGGTAAAACATCTACATTTCCTTTTGTGAGTTCTCTAGAAAAGCCCTCTGCAAATTCAATTTACATTTCATTTCAACAGGTTTTGACATAACTCCAGGGTCACCTTTACCATTCATTAAAGAGGCAGCATTTGCTTTATTGAGAGAGTGCTGGTGTGTGTACAGCAACTGTCGATCCATCAGTTTGAACAATGATTAAAGATACTGTACAGTATGGCACCACGGTTTCTGAATGCATGATCCATTTGCAGCAATGGTTTCCATGGATACCAGTGTTCTTCGAGACATTTGTGCGCACACACAAAAGTGAAGGTTTGCTTCATATTGTTATTTCAAGTGAGCCTGCCATGCATTTGCAGGATTGAAATTTTACACTTAAATGTGCCGTACAAATGAATCTTGTGTCAAATAAAGCTTTGGCTTTCTGTTATGGGATTAAGGATTTTATATATTTCACGTGGCAAAGTCCAGTAATAGAAATTTTTAGATGAAAAGTTTAATTTGCGGTAAATTTACTACAAATCAACCTGAATTTACTGAAAAAACTTTTCATTTCTGTTGCTGCAATAACAATCTGTCAATGAATGGAAAGGTTTGGAAGGAACCAATCAACCATTATGATTTCACTTTATTATTACCCTTCTACTGTGGCATCTCATGTGCCAGCATCTCAAATAGGACAGCATCAAATATAGATGCTATAGATGTATAAACCTATAAATCAAAATATTTTGCTGTGATGCATTCATTCATTTATTTTATCAACTGAATTAAAGATTTTCTTTTATACATTTAGATTTGTATTGCTTGGCACAGTGCAAAAGAAGGGTCTTTGTGTATGAGTGAGTGACCATATGACCAGCTGACGCACAAGGATGACCACCGGGCAAAGGCCTCCAGCCGTCATCCCCGCATTGATACATTTTAGAGCAAAGCAAGGAGACGGCCTTTGAACGAGGAATACTGATGTTGTTGAATCCTTCAGAATTCAAAATAAGCTCAGTGAAGGTTTGGTTCTTAGCTTTTACAGTGTACTGCACTGGATTCTGCTTCCTGAATCCACTGTGGCTGAAGAACTATGCAGGCAAACTCTCAACAACTGTGATGGTTAGACATCCACTGAGATTTAAGACAAACTCGTCATAATAGTAAACAGAAGAAATGATACAATTGATACAAAGTTAGATATACTGTATGCACCATGATAGAGTAGCAGAACACATAAACACTAATACATATACATATATATGTATGTATGTATGTATGTATATATAAATAAATGATTTGAGAGCAACTGACTTAATAACCCATTTTTTAATTCTAATTTTAAGCAAATGAAGTGATTAATTATTTAAGCAAGAATAATGAATGATGCTTTTTTATTACTGTATTTGTAATTTTTTGACTATACAAATGTAAGTTTATGTATTTCAATCACTGCTGCATGATTATCAGAGATCCTGGTACACAATAGACGCCACATACATATACTGTAAGCTTCGGTAATCTATATGCACTGCATTTGGATTTAGATTTAAAAACGGGTACACATGCATAGCACATGAAGAGACAATTTTGTAATTGCATGTCATTATGCAAGAAATGTTTATTAATAGTGAAAGAAACCAAATGCAGCTCAGAGGCGGGGTAAGAATCACAGGGCGATTATTTTCTACATTATCACTTCAGTGCCATTTGCTCTATATTCATTAGCTTGATATAATACACACGCACGCGCACACACACACACACACACACACACACACACATCAGCTGTGTACATGACCTCTTTTCATAGATGTACGTATCAAAGAAACAAAATCAAAGGCTTGTAAAACTGCTTCACACATAGAAATGGTCTATTAGTGTTTCCTTTGGAAACAAAGGTGTCTTTGAATGCACCAAATCAAAGACTAAACAGATTACAGAAGTGAGCACCGAATTTACAAGGCAGCCATATTTGATTTACATCATACCCAGAGTACTACCCAGAAGACAACAAAACCAGTGGAAATAGAACCTATTTTTGCAAAAGTTTTGAAGAAAAATGTAAAATCAAACCAAAATGGTGCTTTGATTTTGTCAAGAGATGATCAAATGGAGGCCAAATGAACCATTAACAAATTAAAGATCACAACAAGAGATGTCAAATCCATATTATAAGCAGTTGGTAATCACAATTATACTAACTACAGTAGATCTGTTGTAGCAGATTAGTTATGACTGGATGTAGCTAACACTTAACAAAACATTATGATAATTATGTAGCTAGCAGTGAGTGCTAATATAAATCATTTGTTACAGGTGCAATGAGTCTGTGAAGCATAAAGAAGTGTAATGTTTCTATTACTAAATAAAATGTTGTAATGCTGACAGTTAATCTACCGTTAATTCTTCATCCCTTCAAATGCCTTATTTGCATTTGTTTATATTCAATTTACATGGATCTGAATTTTGAATTACACAGGGATTTGACTAAGAAAAACATTAACACCATAAACTCCCTTTAAAAAAGTGTACATAATATGAATGACATTTGCAGAACATTTTTGAGAAGTCATACATGAAATTCAAATAGCCAGACAGTCCTAAGATGACATGGAGCATGGTTACTAAGGCCACAGTATGGCTACAGTTATCAATAATGAACACTTTGCCTCCCACCAAACTAGCCGTCTCCGTCTACAGAGGGAGGGTCGCTGATACTGACTCACTATGCTTGGTTGACCTCTTGCATAATCCAATCATGGGTTGATATTGTACTGTAATAACAGATGGACCCTCTCAGCCATGTTACAGGGCAAGATCATCACTACTAAATTCAGGTTTTCAAGGTCATTTATTTATGCAAGTTTTTATTTGCATCTTTCATACCAGGAATCCAGTTTCATAAATGCAGCCTCTTCAATACTGTATATTCTACTGATCGTATTTGCATTATAGTCAGCTCTTCCACATTGTTAAGGTATAACTTTTCCACTGAGCAGAAAACCGCCCCTCACAGTGATGTCACAATGTACTGAACGCACACCGAGGACATTTTTACATCATTGCAGCAAAGTGAGAACATTAATCAATAAATTTACATTTACAATTCTCAGAAACCTGCGGTACTGTAGACTACCTGAGAATTAATTAGGCGATCGCAGACGACATGTGAGTGATTTTTATTTATTTAATTTTCTGTTTTGTTGTACCTATGTACAAAAACGGAAATTACAAAACCAGCAATGTCAGAGGATAAAAAAAATCCAAAACCCAACTGAGGACTTTTATTGGAGGCTCTGCTAAAACAGAGCAGGTCTGGGAAGTCTGGACTAGCTGTGGTGGTACAGTATTGATTCAGTAATCCAAAGCCATCTCCCAAGTGCTTCTGATTTATCTGTCACATTTCATTATGACTCCTGTGCTCTGAAGCTCTTTCTCTTTAATACAATACTACAGAGAGCATCTAACCATCTGATGTGTCTTCTGTATTGGCTGAATGGATATGCCTCCCTGCAGCTGACTTGCACTAATTTGGTGAAGTGCGATTTTCTCATTTCACTGTGTTTAGAGATCTCACACTGGTGCTGCCATTGAGACTTCTATAATATTGTGAGTAAATTAACAATTAAGGATTATTTAAGTAGAGAGCATGCTCATGATATTAAATACCCAAGTAGAGCAATTACATTCTCTACGATATAGATTGGCATAAATTGGTTCTTCTACTAATGCTGGAAATCAAAGAGCCTGTTCTGTTTCTGTTCAGGTCCAAAAACAGAAGAAATGTGACTTTCTTATAACAGAGCAAAACACATGACTCTGATACCATGGGTTTGTATCAGGCTCCAGGCAGTCAATGTTGGTTTTCCTCAACCATAACAGCAGTCTCTTCCCAACCTTAATCAAGTAGTTTTTGTTGTAAAAACAAAACTATATTTAAACTGTTATATTTAGCCATGCTAGCTGCGTGACTGACATCACAGTCTGACTAGTCGGTCCACCACTTTTGTCCTGAATGAAATATCCCAACAACGATTGAATGCTATGGAATTTGGTACAGACATTCATGGCTCTCAGAGGATGAATCCTATCAGCTTAAATGAACCCCTGACCTTCCCTTTAGCACCACCATGAGGTTGACATTTGTCATTCAGAGTGAGTATTGGATGGATTGTCGTGAAATTTGCTACAGACATTCAAGGCCCCTAGAGGATGAATTGTAATTACTTCTGTGATCCCTCTGACTTTTCGTCTTGCAGCATCATCAGGTGCAAATATCAATTTGCCCAAATATCCTGTCAAAGGGGGATTCCTTATCCGATTCGAGGGTCTAAGGACAGAGGGTGTACTATGCTGTGCAGATTGTAAAGCCCCTTGAGGCGAATTGTGATTTGTGATATTGGGCTAAAAAACAAAATTGACTTGACTTGAAAAAAATTGACTTAATGACCAAATATGTGCAATGACACTCCCATCAGCCTCAGCTGTACTTTGTGTTAAGTACTAATTAGCAAGTGTTAGCTCGCTCACAGCCTAAACTGAGATGGTGACCTGGTAAATATTACCTGATAAGCATCAGCATGTTACCATAGCCATTTTTCAGCATGCTGATGTTAGCATTTAGCACAAAGCATAAGCACAGCATCACAGAGCCGCAATAGAGGCAGTAGACTCCCATGAACACATTCTTCCCCTGACCTTAACCAAGGACTTTTAGTTACCTAAACATGAGCCAACCTTAATAAATGGGATGTTGGTTTAAAAAAACATTTATATGATTTTTTCTAGAAATGCTCACATGCATCATGGTATTGGCAGGAGGCCCTGACAAAATATCTCCACAGATAAGGTGGTATGCATTTATGCAGTAGCAAGGACAGTAGATGCAAGCTATCTTGCAAAAAGACAATGTCCAGACGGCTAGAAAATCACATTTGTGTCTCCAATCCAATTTCAGGACTAACTGTCCGCACTGCTATTTGTCTGTTCAGGCATTGTTAACCCATCTGTGCTGGTTGCCATAGTAAGGGCTTAGTAGTGTGCAGGTATGTGACCAGAGTCAGACCAGCATGCTGCAGGCCGGTTGAGGAATCAAGATAAACCGTCTCTCTCCTCATGCCATAGCAATATCTAGCTGTGGTGCAGAACTCTGCCACCGCACCAGACAGCATCAGTGACAGATGAGCTCAAGATGTGCAGCAGTGTTGGCAGGCTAACCACGCTCTGAATGTGACATCAGTGTTGTGTGTTGGTTGCCAGTGGTGTAAAGGACAGTTTGAAATCTGATTTAAACAGGCAGACTGTGACACACACAGTATCCAAAAATTCTACTCAAATGTGATTTCAATGCAGCCGTGAATGTGGTTTAAATCTGATTTATACATTTAGTTCCCATGTTTCCACGCTTGATGAAATGGTCTGATTTCTATCGGAATGTGCTAAATGCCAGTGTGTCCGAAGCATAGCCATTATTTACTTATACTTGGGCACTTGTTATTTTACTCCAGAAAATCAAAATCTGGGCCCCAATTTCTTTGACAGCCCCAACAAAGAAACACCTGCAGTCAAGAGAACAGTGTCCATCCTCCCATTTTATATAACTGTGTATCCTCTTTGGGGTCATGAAGTTAACAACAGCACAAAACAAATGGAAGTTACGTAGGTTTAGAAATTTTAGTGCCATGTAATTATGATTCCACTGTTTCAAAAATTATTAAAATAACAACTTTTCTCAGTATTGCATGTAACACTTGAAACAAATTTACCTCTTAAAATATTGTGTAGATCATCACACTGACTTGCTATTATTGCTATTATTATTATTATTATTATTGTCATGAGTTATGATGGACTGTCAGAATAGAGTCACTTCCACAGCCATGTCTGCCTGTGCTATGAAGGACAGAGAGCTGCAGACAAGATGACAATCTGGCACAAGAGTGTTGCAGAGTTAGAATTTCTGTATCTCATTCTATGTTACATAACGCTTCTCCTTACAGTGAGGGGAGCTGAACAACCACAATGCTCTGTGGAACCATACAGGCAGCGCTAGCAAATGTCAGCTGTCTCAATTAGTGATGGCCATTACCGAAATATCCCGTCACGCATCTGTAAAGCATTAGTGCTGCAGTTTAAAAAATATGAATTTACAAATAATAATTGTATGCCTTATGTAAAAAAACAACAACAACCGAAATGCAAGTGCCAAAGCAGTTCTGCACTTGATTTGAACAAAGTCTCTATTTCAACAGCAATTCCTAAAGATGCAGTGCAATGGATGCATATGTAATCATGTTGTTAAGACCTGTAGAACCCCAAAAAACATCTCATAACTATACAAACTAGGCCAATTAGGCAATTGAGACAAATGAGATGCTTAAAAGGAACTTTGATTTGCACATCACTGTGATATGATTGTGCATTGATCCATCAATAGAAATGATTTAATATTATTTAATTCATTAATATAATTATGTTGTATGCTGTCAGCTGTGTATGATGTATTCTGATTTGTGTGTGATTTGTCTGTGGGCAATGAATGGCACTGTGCTGTAAAAGCTATTCACTGTTAAACCTAAATTCACTTTATTTTCATTATAATTGCAGACAACAAAATATAGTCTTGTCATTCCAAGATAGTTGATGAAAATCACTGTAAAGCTTAGTATGCATAGTGCACCCTACTTAAGACAAAACACATTTGCCTGAACGCTGACATAGTTATATGAACAACTTTTATTGCGCTTGTTTGTCTTATAGTACATTATGTAATTCTTGTTGTTGTATTTACTATTTTACATCTTCTACACAACATGGACGTTTCAGTAGTGTTGTTTTCACATCAAAGTGAAGGCTTGGTTACAAAGGAAGTTCAAATATGATTTTTTTTTATCCTCATTACTTCTAATGTAGTCTTTTTGCTCTCTTCTCTTTTATGAGAGGCAGTAGAGTTTCCCTGCCTATGGTAACTTAGAAAGGATGGGGGAAAAAAGGGCACCCAATAGAAATTGTTTGTGCAGATAGGTATGGAAATCAAAAAAAACAAAAAAACAAAAAAAGGTTGCAAGTTCAGTCTGGATTTTCCTGATTCCCTTATTTCCAGTGTTAGGAGAAAGTCTTCCAGTTCTAAATTGGACAATGTAGGATAAAAGGAAGAATTTGTGAATTATTAAGTGGTGTTCACCTTTAGCTCATGCCCTCGACTATAAAACTGCTTTTCTAGAGTAAATGCTTCAAACAGCAGTTGTCAGCACTTAATGTCTGCTAGCTGTTATGATATATTTAAAAATCTATGACTCTGTGTAGCTTCTATGGTGTCATTTCTTAATTAATATTATGATGATAAATATAGTTTTGATTTCTAAATTCTTACTGCATTGAACATGTAAAATTCAAAGTCCCTGGGGAATGTGTAGACTACATGATTATGCCAGTGCGTATGCTGCCCTATCATAGTATACCTTGTAGGTTTACAGGCAGCGTCCATTACTGCTACATGAGGACACTTGCCATTCTCTGCAGAGGGACTGCCAGTGAGAGCAGTTACAGAAGCCCCTAGAGAAAAAAAATTGGATTTTGCCTCCACTTTACCACATAGACAGTGTCTTTGAGTGACAGACTCATTTGCCAGGTTTTGTGGGTGGATGTTTATGCAAATGCTTCTCCTCTGTGGGCTGAAATAGCCATCCAGTGACAGGCCAAAACTAACTGGGTTGAAATGCAGGAACATGCAACTGAGAGGCTGAAAGCAGTGCATAATTTACATTAACATCTCTGGCACTGCACAACAAGGGCTTGATAAAAATTTACCATATTAAGCCAGCCCACACAAAAGTTAGAATGTGATTTTTTTATTTTTTTAGCCTATTTAAAAAATGACAAGAAATGTTCAAGACATCTGACAGTGTTTATCCACACTAAGAGCTTCAAAGACTTGCCCTCGCTCCAGAGCAAAGCTGTAACAGACTAATGTGAATGTTGTTCATGTTTTCTTAGAAGGATGAATAGAGCGGTTGTTGAGGCCCACTTTGAAGGACTTTGCATTCTAAATGAAATTGTCATATGAGAATCACAATTGTTGTTCTGCATTTTTTTTTACAATGAGCTGAATTGCTCCTTTGTGCTGTGAAAGGAAAGGATACCAAACCTTCATTTCACACTCAGTTCGAGTTGGATATAATGGAAACAAGTTCATGGTGTTCCCTCTTTTGTCCTGAATGAGACTGCAGGAATATATTTTTTTTTTATGGCAGGAAATCAGAAATGATGGTTAGTATTGAATTATGCATATGATGGCAGTGAAAAAATCTAATTTGTATAATAAGAAGATGAGATAGTCTTCTTCATCTACAGAGACTCATTACTTGTTATGTTTGCATTCATATAGCAACCTTTTTGAAGTCAAAGGAAACAAGAGCACAACGGTTGCTATTCCTTTGATTTATAAGGTTCACTTATCTTTAACTCATAAATTGCAAAATAGAGACTGGATGCTGTGGTGTCAAAGCAAGACGTGCAATTATAAATGGAAATGTTTCATGATAAGTGTGCGTCGCTGTTGTGGCGATGAAACAGCGCAGTAGCATACTGCATGGAGCCTTTGACAAAGAACAGCATCAGCTTCAGCCTTGCACACACACTACGGCAAATTAATGCACCACCAGTGGTGATGAGATGGACAATAAGTTCTCTGCAGTGGTAAAACATAACATAAAGTGCTTTACCTAAGACTTCTTCACTGCAAATTATTCAGTATGCAAAACAGTGTGCTGACATAATCTCATAATTCAAAACCTTTAATACTTTTAAGCCATTTAGAAGACAGATCATATTCTGTGTAAATATTGTCATTTAAAAAATGATGGCTAATTATGCAAATTGATGGAAGCATAAACCCAATAAATTAAGCAGATAAGATACTGACAGGTAGAGAACTGCTACTTCTCACCTCTTGCTATTTAACTTTTCTTCATTTGTAATGTCAAACCTTCAAACAGTGTATTAAACCAGCCTCAGTTCAACGTTTTCACCGTCTACAGCGCAGTGGTGGTTTAGATTTGTTGCTTGGTGTTATGTTTTTTTTTAATGGGCAAAGCTGGAAGAGTTGAATGAGAGCTTGAATGCTAAACAGGCGAATCTGTGGCATTTCAAGAAGAATTTATGAGTAGTTGTGGGAGCTGGTGCAGCGTGGATATGCAGGCACACAAATCTACCACTGTTTGGAATTCATAACAGGAAACATGCATACAGGTGGGATACGTGCGCTAATAAATCAGACATGCACGTTTCCTCATTGCTTATGCAGGATATTACTGGTGAGGCGCTACAGTTTCGAGGACAAGAGGTGTGGCAGAATTAGACACCACATTACGTAACCCATTACTCTGATTACGATTCCTGCTGTAATATGACATTATTATAGCCTACAACTGTTACTTGCACATTTTATTACATTTGTATTTACTGTAGGCTGTAAAGTTAAAAAGGTGGACCTGTCATCTCCATGACACTGTGATGGGCCCTGGATTCATGCACTAATTTAAGAAGTGTAGGTCTGAGCCTTTGTGGACAATTTACAGGTACTTTTCTCTACACAGGTACTAGTACATTTGCTCAATTACTGTACTTAAGTATAAATCTGAACTACTTGTACTTTACTGGAGTATTTCCATGTCATGTTACTTTATACTTCACTACAGTTCAGAGAGAAATAATGTACTTTTTACTCCACTACATTTATTATATGTGTATAATGAATAACTATAACTACTAACTATAGTTACTAGTTGCTTTTTAGGTTAGCATTTTACAAAATATATAATGAGCTTATAAAATATGCTGCATTGATATGGATTAAACTATATAACTGTATATAAATAGTCAAAACTGGCTCCACCTCAACCCACTACAACGGTAAAATGCTACTTACACATTAATACATCAGTATGATAAACTAATGATATAATTTATAATAGTATAACACTCATAGGGGCAATATTTCTGCATTATGACTACTTTTACTTTTGAGACTTTAAGTACATTGAGCTAATAATAGGTACTTTTACTTTTTTCAGATTCAGATGAATCATCAAAAATCTGTCTTTTTAATTTGGAGGTAGTTTGAGCTACATCATCAGTTTTTTTGCATTTGAGGGACATTTTAACTTTAAATGTATTCATTCCATCATTTTTGGTATGCAATCACTGATTCTTACTGTGCAATGCTTTCCAGATGTCCGAAAACCATAAATCATGTCCACTCTTTTTAAATTGTATTTCAGGTTTTCTTCCAGGCTTACTGCATTTCATTGCATCCTGTCTGCAGTTCAGCTGTGACAACACAAGGCTTTAATTTACTCTGAGGCAGTTTGCAGTACACAGTCTGAGTATGGTGGAGAGTTATCACTCTGACTTCCAATTGCCATGCTGCTGAAACAGAGCCTCAAGACTGAGATCACAAATCCATGTCAAATGAACCACAGTGTTCACAGCTGATCTGCATCCACCCCACTGCTGGAGTTATCATTGTTAGCATCGAGGCTGCTCCTACAGTGAGTGGCAGTCGCTCTAGTTAGAAATAAAGAAAATATCAAAACAGCCTGTCCAGTTTGATATTGATGATTAACAATTATGAACTAAAACTAAAAATGATGCTTTACAACTGAAATTGAACATGCCCAGAATTCTTTTCAGTTTTAGTAATTTGTCCATTGCTATACTGCACTAAAAACAGAACCACATAAACTATTCATTCTGCATCAATACTTTATCACTTTACACCTCCATACTTTCTCAGCCTATTAAGTTGTTGTTAAGGCAACTGTCAACACGTGCTTTATCAGCAGGACTGTGGAAATAGTACAGCTTTAACCTTAACGGTAAACTAAAAGTACTTACTTTTAAGATATAAACCAAAATATGAAAACCTGCTCCTCAGCATTCCCACAATTCCAGCTGTCCTTAAACACGTTATGCAGACAAACTGAGAAGTGGGATGAGATGCTGTAACTCTGAGACGAGACTCCCATTTGAATCTATATAACTGGAGTAGTGCATGTTGTGTCTCACTCGAAACATTATGTCAGTTGCTATTTAAAGCCCAGTGTGCATTGATCAGAACCTACTGAGAGTCACCTGGCAATGTCTGCAAATAACCTCATGAGTGACAGATTTTGATTCAGATGTTGCACATAAATACTTGGCATCACCTTTATATACAAATATAACCAAAAGTAATTGAATTTTGGCGTCATTCGTGTTGGACCCCACCTCTTGAAGCTAATTGGGAAGATAGGTTTTCAGGGCCTTTAACAAAGCAATTATCAGAAAGTGCTATTTGGTATTATACATAACTGTACAAGTTTTATCTTTTTAATCCTTTAACTTGCCGTGCAAAATAAAAACCATACCAAACCTCATGTGGTGGACCCTATACTTTATTGTATCATAAATTTGTAATGGTTGGGAAACTGAGACTTTTGTGGTTCCAAAGAGCCCATTTGCATCCATGTGTGACAGTGTGAGTGGTTTAAGCAGAACTTTAAACATGGCAACAGTTTTTGTGGTTTTATATCACTGTGTAAAATGACTTAGGAGTCACCTCAGAGCCTCATGAATTTTTATATCCAGAAACAGCAACGTGGGCCATTTGAAGAATATACAGTTTATATATGTATATTTTTGAGCTACGCACAGAAAAGAACTGCTCACTCACTTCCAGACTCCATTATCTTTTCCTGAGAATCGTGAAGTAATCTTTTGGTGTAATGTTTGACCTCATTTTAGCGGTTTTCTGTATATGTTTCACAAAACTGACTGGAATTGACCCAAAGCTGTGTAATTGATTACAGCATAAAACTCAATCGTTCCACACTCTGTGCCATCCTTTTTTTTTTTTT
>NTHP01000038.1:1243851-1263910 GCA_003416845.1 Oplegnathus fasciatus
TTTTTTGAATAGGCAAAATTTAATACGCAGTTAATGGACAAAGAAGATGCCTGGCACTTTCACGCTGATTCTTCAGGGTCCTATAGTCTATCACGCTTTTTGTGTTGACCTTGTCATTCCTTGACAACTTTCTTTAGCATTTCCATCTCACATCACAGCTGCCTCAAGAGGTTGAATACAGAAGAATGAGCACAGAAGACACAGCTACAAAATCAGGGAGAAAATAGTGTATCTGAAAATCCAAGAGCTGAACATGGTAAGGATATTTACTGTAGGCTAAAAGGTGGAATAATTTAGCCCAGGATTTTAGGGCGAATTGGGACACGGGATATTCAAGATATTTACTATAGTTAAAGACAAATAATGTACGTCTTAAGATAAAACAAACAGATTCTGTGCTGTTGAGCTGGGCTCTCTCCTTCACTGAATTGGAACTAAAATGGCCTCCAAGTGTACTGAACAATGGGGGTGAGCATAATGCAGTGTGACTACTGAGTGACTTGACTGAGATCCAAAGTGAATAAAAGGCCTCACTATGTGAGGCAGCGAGGCTGAGCTGCTGCAGTGCTCAGGACTTTGGCGGGTGACAGTGCATTAGAACGCTTCACACACATTTCATTTGCCAATAAAAATCCTATTGCCATCTTCCACATGGCACATGTCCTGTGTCGTCAGAAAGTGTAATGATCAAATGCGCATCCGCGGCTGCGCAAATAAGCATCTGCATTTATGGATATGTTTCTTGGATAATATGAAAACCTTTGGTATTTGCAGTAAAGGAATGTTTCTTTCCCTCTTTGTCGGTTTAGTGGTGCTTGACTTAAATTACCCTTGTTAAACAAAGCTAGAAAATCCAAATAAAGAACTGATATACTTTATACATGTTGCATTTTGCATGTTCGAGTCAAATCAACGTGTGAACACTTTTCTCTCAAGTGGAAAACAGAGGAATCGGGACTCAAATCTGTGATGTCATAGTCATTTCTAACCTACTTCTTGTACTAACAATGAATTTAGAGGCCCACTTTGTGGACCGATAAAATATTTATCCGAATATTTTACATACATATGAGCTTCAGATCTTTGTAGCGTTATCGGGTTTGAAATAAATTATAAACCCTTATCTGCAGAAAGCATCTTACTGCCACTGTCACATTTGTCATCTTTTTCCACTATTACCTACAATAATAGGAATATAATGTTTGAATGAAAAAAACTCAGATTGCTGTTTTCATTTTAAAAGAATTACTTTGCAAAATAGGCTTTTCTGGGGCAATATTTCAGGGAACAGAAGGGTGATTGTCACAAGTCTTTGTGCTAGATAGTTGTCATATAATGGTGACATGAGCGTCGCTGTGTGAGGCTTCATTAACAGTGAACACCTTGGAGGACGCGCAACAAAGCACATTTCTCTCGAACAATGAGGCTCCTTGACCCTGATCCTTGAAAACTGGCAAGTTCCAACCAAATGAGACAAAGACTGAGACACTTTTCCATAGCCAAGGGCAGACTAGTAGACTGAGCCACAAAACAAGACAATGCCTCATGATGTTGTTTATTTCCTGGAGCCATGTGCAATTTGTGGATGATTTGAACAGTGCATTGTGAATTTGAGGATTTTAAACTTGCATACATGTAAACAGCAGCATTTGCACAGGATTGGACAGAGAAAGGGCAGTTATCTAAGTGTGAACATACTCTAAAATGTCTGCTTGTGGTTGCTATCTGCCGAGTGAATGCCTCTTTATGCAACAGATTCATCTTTTCAAAATAAATGCGCCAGGGAAATGGAAATTTGTGACAGTATAGATAATCTGTCAAATATTTTCTACCTCGCTTTTACTTCAAGCTGTTTTGTCCACTCCAAAAGTCTGATTCACGCTAGCTGGAGCCCATTAGAGCATTCATTGGATTGAAAGCAAGAAAACAGCCGGGACACGTCACCAGGACACCACAGACAGTCACTCATTCACCTATGGGCAGCTCAGAGTCATCAGCCTACTCGACTTGCATGTGTGGGATGTGGGAGGAAACCCACACGAACGCAGAACACAAAGAAGAAGAAAAAAAGACAGAGAATTAAATCTGTCTGGCAGTGAGTGCCACTGCGCCACTGTGCTGCCTCCTTTTACAACTTTTATTCATGAAATGGGAGAATGTGATAAAAATAAAACTGCATAAATGAGTCATCCGAGTAGTACATCTGTTTAGGATTTCATTGTGTCACTGTGGTTTTCAAAATGCCACAATATGAAAGAATGAGGTCTATCCTTTGTCTGCATAATCACCTTAAATAGTTAAGAGCTTTAACCTTTAAAATGTTGTCTGTGTGAAACACTGGTGGGCCATTTCAGTGGCATGGCTGGAGTATACAACCTCCAGCCCTGCTTTTCTTTGATGTGCTCTGAAGCCATCCTCTACCAGGAACTGAGAAGATCAAAGACAAGCGATTTCATCAAATGGAGCCCTTGTCGACTGTTTGTAATGCTTTATTCTTCATCAGGAACACCCACTCTGTCACCATGATGCCACAGGAGACACAGTGCTCTTTTAAACCCAGTGGTGATCTCCCCGTTATCCAGATGAAAACGGATTTGTTCAAACCTCCCATCAACCGACCCTATAAATAGAAGCTTGTGGAAAATCTTCTGAGAGAGAGAAAAAAAAAATAAGCTGTGCTCTTAAGCTGTTATTAACATGCTGATAGAAAAATGTCAAATGTTATTTTGGAGCACAGACTTTTCTGCGAAAATAAGCATAATGCTTCCTAGTAATATTTGTGATTTGAACACGAGATTCATTAAGGGATGAAATTATCTGACAAAAAACACACAGTTGAGTCATACTTTCTGATGGTACTGCACATGCTACTTGGCTGCGGGCTGAGTTGTAATGGTAATTTGCATCAGAAACTGTATGCATTATTGCTTAAGGGCTCTAGTGAAAGAGTAGGTGAATGATACTCCAAATGAGTTCATCGTCCAACTCGATGGAGGCTAGCCGCTCAATAAATCATGTGAAAAAGTAACTCTTACAAAAGCATAAAAAAATACCGTAGGCATAGTAGTATCTAGGTATAAGATTTCTAGAAAAAATCCTGCAGTAGTGTGTTTAAAAACATGCCTAAAAATATGATGTAGCAGCAGGAGTCAACCAAACAGCTGAACTACTGCAATCGATGTTCACCTGTTCTTCCTGATTAGAAAACTGCCACCTGTTCTCCAGGGTGCTATTATAGCAACTGTTATTTTGGTAAGTGCCACAGGGGAGATAGCTCCATAACATTCCTGCTATCATTATTTTTCCCCCCAAAATCTAAAGGTTGACTCATTATTTTTGGTTCAGTGTGCTGTGATGAATGCCCCTCCTTTGTGTCTCACGGTAAACGCACCTCACCTCTGAAGTATGCAGCATATTCCTCTGGGGTTTTTCTCTGCTATCTGTTCAAATGCAAGCAGCTATGTGTCAAGAAGGGCCCCCTTTGTAATTCAAACAGCTACACGAGTGTGTTAACTACAAAAACTCCCCCTGCTACCCGGTGACACTAATGAACAGAATCATTATGACCTTATCATAACCATTTACTATCAAACGTTCAATCTGGTGTCTACCTGTGGATGTATGGGTGTTTCATGTATGCATGCATGCACATGTGTGAATTACAGTCCTACTTTCTTCTCTATGAGCTCTCGGCTACATGTTAATTATTGCTCAATTCCAACATACAGTGAAAACACGTTGCATTGCTCTATGGCAACACTGGACAAGTAGCACCCCTATATAATAGAGCAGCTTTGAAAGTACTAGTACTCTATTATTCAATAATCTCTATCTAAATATGTTAAATTAGTAGTTGTTGCAGATTTGCACTAAACTCTTAAATCTTATCCACACGTTTTACATGTTGCATTGCATGAGCAATGTGATCTGACGCTGCTGCATCCATGATCCCAATCGCTCCATGTGACACAGTAATAAAAACCAACGAAAGTGTCCATATTGGCCGCTGTCGGTCTTAGTGGGGGATGACACTGACATAAATGTATAACACACAAAAAAATATTTTGATTTGCAGCCATTTTAATTCTGTGCTGATGTGTAGAAAAACAGCCATTTTAAATTCACAGCAGTGATAGTGCATTTTGAATTCAGTCCAACCAAATGAAAGACCCCCCTTTAGGTGGTTTGGTTTGTCGCTGCTGTGGTCTTTACTACACCCAACTCCTCTGGCAGCTTTGTTCTTGAAGTTGACACATTTCTGAGCCAACTGCGGTCTATATATCTATGTGTGCTCTTTGTTTCATGGGCCATCACACTTCAAACATGCAATAAGGGCAGAGAAGGGAGTGATTGACGTGCACATTTGACTGACATGATTACTATCTCATCTATGCATACAGTAGTCCATTAAGTCTACATCTATTTCAGCATAAAGGAGGAAGATGACAGGATACTCACCTTCTTTAGGGGGCCGTTTCACTTCTGCACTCAGATTGCAGACCTGCCCAGCTTGTAGTTGGGGTGACAAGCAACCCTCCGTTTGTGGATTTAAAGGTAAGACCACGTTGTTGAGCATGAGCATGCTCTCTGATTCTCCATCGCCTAAATGCTGAGGACATGTGCATTTTGTGTACACGATCCCACACGTCTCCACTGTCCCTTTCTCTAATTTCAGGCAGTTTTCCAGCCACGTACAAAGCACTTGACACCCAAACTGGCTAGGGCTCGCCTTATTCAACACCAAAAACTCCACAATGGACTTCTCCTCCTCATCCAGCTTCTGTGGCGTCAATCCATTATAATCGTAAGGGAAAACTCTCCGTAGTTGAACGAAATTCTTGTCATACAGCAAAAATACATAAATATTCTTCGAATCGCACAGGTACACTATAGACTCGTTGACTTTCAGCAACTCATTGATCTTTTCGTGTGAGTAATGATCAAACTGATAAGCAAGCAAAGAATATTCAGAGCAGCTCAAGTCTCGCTTGTATAGCTTCAGGTAGATGCTGTATTTGGTAGGGTCTGGGTTCTCCAGCGTCCATGTACAGTTTGTATAGTTCTTAGGAAACATTTCAGTCACCGAATATGATCCATAAATGACCCCCTTGACCAGAGTGGAACACCAATAATCTTGGGCACCAGTTAATCCAAACATAACCAGAAGATAGGTGGAAAATATATAAATCAACAGGTTTCGAACAGCCTTCATCCTATGTCATTTGGCCTGCAAGGAGAGATGGAGAGCATTACACAAAGGAATTTCAAAGCAGAGGACACAGGAAACACGACATATGATCTCTGTCAAGTCTGATCGATGTGCTTCACACATTTCTTATCGCGTCCTGCCGTGAAAATGGAAAAGAAAGACACATTAACCTCGGCAACATGTCTTTTGCATCCCCATCCTGCCTCCTTCATTACTATACTTTGTGCAAACATTGCCACCTTGTGGTTGTTTCAGCCATTATTTATTTATTTATTTATTTATTTTGGGGGGTGGAGGGGGGGGTGCAATAATGTGAGTCATTTATACATTTATAATTGGGTCGTATTTGGTATGGCACAATCCCTGGAGATATTCAAATATAGCTGTTTAGAATATCTGACATCAAAAGACAAACAGTGAAAAGAGGTATCCAAGTCGGTGCGGGGCTCACGAGCTGTGGGGTGCAACTGCTCATTTTACGCAGTAACCAGGACCTTTTTTCAAACCAAGCTGTTTTCTTCGTGATTTTAGTCTGTTTCCTCACACGACACTTGGATAATTCGAGGAGGGCAAATTCACACACTGAAAATATCTCCCTGCCTCCGCCTGGTCACCGCGCGGCTCCTCTCCCTCATGCGCGCTTTCGCTCCGCCACACAACCCGCATGTCTCCGAAATTCAGGGCTTGACATATTTGACAATGCAATTTGATAAAGAGTCAGTGTGTGTGTGCGTGTGTGTGTGTCTCTCTCTCTCTCTCTGTGTGTGTTTGAGCTTGCGTGCGTGCGCGCGCCTAAGTGTGTTTTGTGTGCGAGAAAGAGAGAGATGGAGAGAGATGGAGAGAGAGAGAGAGAGAATGCAATGCGATGTCCTGATTGCTTTAATCCTACAGGCAATGCAGCTGTGAGCAGTGTCACAGCAGAACGTGCATGTGTGCGTGTGTGTGTCTCAAACTGTGTGTGTGTGCATGTGTGTGTGCGTGTGTGTAGGCGTTGAAATCCCAAGTATAGGCTATAGATACCAGAGTCTGGATGATAGATAAATTTACCCTCATGTCTCTTAACTTCTTCCCCCTTTTTTGGGGGGGGGAGATAAAACCTTGCGCGTCGCACTACATTAGGATAATATATGTGTTACATAAGGATTTGTGGAAGCAGAGTTGAGTGAAATCAGCTTTGGGTCGCGATAAATCCATATGATTCCACATCCCTCCCGCAAGATTCATGGCCAAGGCTGCACGAAAATCAGTATTCTGGGGGACGAGAAATCGGTCGTCAGGAGACGCTGATTTTATTGCCCGGGCTTCTCAGAGCAATTTCGTCTCGAGAGGACATCTGAATATAGAGACACGGGCTACATCTCATGCGGTGTCAGTTCGACGCTCGGCGCTTTAAAGTGATTTTTGCCTCTTAAGAGAGAGATCATCTCTTAAAAATCATCTGTTAAGCACTCTGGACTAATGTGAGCGGATGAAAGCCCCGCAGCCATCATGTTGAATAGGCAGGACAGATATTTAACAGGGGGAGGCTAAACTTTAACTGACAGATGACATATGAAAATGAGCTGCTTCACTTGCTCCATGCAATAATGATGATGATAATAATACAAATCTTACCTTACACTGCGGAAGCTATGGCTATTTTTCCAACATACTTGACCACATCCTTTATAAATAAATTCTGCAGCCCTCCAGTGAATCAGTACTCCCCATTCCCGACAATAGAAGTCCGGCGCAACAAGATGGTTCAATGGATGAAAATAAAATGCGTTACACTCCGGTCTGCCCGCTCATATCCCCCCCGTCTTCTTCTTCTTCTGGGTTTTTCCCATCAAAACGGAGCGCAACAACACACGCCAGCCACCGAGAAAGAGAGAGAGAGACACAGAGAGAGAGCGAGAGACAGAGAGAGAAAAGAAATTCTTGGAGTGATGAAAAAGAAAGAGAGCGAATCTTTTTACAGTATTACCATAAATTAATTCGGCATCGACTCCACGTCTCTATTCCCACTGATTTTTCTCCAGTAAGTCGCGCAAACCCCCCCTCTTGGAAAAAAAAGGGGGTAGGAAAAAAAAAAGAGAGAGATCCGTAGTGGGTGGATGTGAGATGTTGGGGGCTAGTGAGTTACACCAGAGAGAGAAATAGACGCGCTTTGCTTGGTGCTTGCAGAGCTCCAGGAGCAGGCTGCAATATCACGTCACACACTCAGCCGCTAAGATAAAGCACGTACGTACGCTTCTTACTGCCGCTGCGTCTGGCACCACCAATACTTTCTTCCCTGCCCTCCTCCTTTCCCTTTTTTTTTCTTTTCCTCATGTATGCCTCCCCTTAATTCGAGTCAAAAGGGTTTCCCCCCTGAACTGGACCCTCTCAGTTGTGCTCAGACAACGCGGCGCTTTGCTGCTGCAGCCTTCTCCAAAACAGGAATATTTCATGGACTTTTATTTTTTTTATTTTTATTTTTTATTTCTTTTTGGAGGGGGAAAGGGGAGTGCATGAGAATAACACGATCATAAATACAACCTACGCGCTCTAGCAGTGGGACCTGAAAGCTCGCCGGTGTGTTGGGTAATTTTTCCCCTCTCTCTCTCTCTCCTGATGGGTGACAGCCGCTGCTGTTTTGATTTCTTCACTGCTTGGTGGTGTACAGCACGCTGCACGTCCTCCTGTTCGCCGCCTTCACGCTGCTGGGAGAACAAATGCTTATGGGGCAACTTGTGCTCTCTTTCGGAAAGTTGTTCCGGGGTAGTCTTGCACCTTACAGGTGCATCTCAAACCTGCTGGGGTTTTTTTCCTCCCCCTTCTCTTGTCTTCTTAGACATGTGTGCTCTCAGGGAGGAATGCTTTTGTGTGTAGCCTACAGTTTATTCAAGGTAAGAATGAAATGAGCTACTTCATAAATAAAGGAACTCTTAAAGGCAACTTCAGCTCCAATGCTTTTTCCTCCCTTCTTTCAAATGCTTTGCTCTGACATTCTGAGAGGCATTCATTCAACAATCAACACTCATTTAAATCCTCTATAAGCTCCAGGCTTCAGCAGTTGGTCACTGACTAGGCGGCATCAATGGCTCTGCAATAGCTTTCATTGAATATTGGCTGAATTCATGGGAGGAATAGGACTATGATGGACATGGGGATGGGGAGTGATCCGAACCTCCCGCTGATCACATTCGCCTTCCCATTAAGGATGGCTGGAGGGTTTTGTTCACATACTGTAGGTGGGTGTTTTTAATCAGGTGCAAATAAGGCATCGGATTCATAATTATAGGCCTACAATCTACGCATGCATTAAAAAAAAAGTTAATGAATGAGAAATTAATGTTCGTGACCTTCACACATGTAGGAGCTCAGTGCATTTGCATATTTTGAGTTATTTGCATATTCAAAAAAGAAGGCATTAGATTGGGCAGTGAAGACAGAGGCGATTGTTCCCCGGTGCAATTTTACCATGCTTTTTTCCCCCACTCTCCTTTTCTGTTTTTTGGAGGGTTGGGTCAGCTGCTCTAATCATTCTGCTGTGCACAGTTAACTCTCATTAGCCTGGCCGTCTCTTTCAGGCCTTGACTGAATGCGTTCCATCTGAGCAGATGCTGCATGAAGAGCCTATTTGTTTATTTATTTCCAGGAAGTTTCAGTGTGAAGTGTTTGTGCGCCAGCCTTTCCAAAGAATGCTCCAGAACTGCACAGAGAGTATCAGCCACAGCAGTGTGAGAATTTGAAAGAACTTGTTTATATCCCCAACATCCTGTAGCAAGCAGCGTTTACAACATTGTTAATCTGTTGCCAAACTTATAAAGGAGATTGGAGTCATTCAGCGCAGTTGGTTGCCGTGGCCTGTGACTGCGGTAGCTTTCTAATTCCAGTCTTCCCCAGGCAGCCAGTGGAACATCAGGGGTGACCTCGAGCCAGCCCACTTTCCGTGGCCATAATGAAGACTTTGGCGTTTAGGGAGCTTTTGGCTCAGTAAGCTGAGAGGTGGAAGAAATTCATGCAAAGCCTTATTGAACAATGAAAACACAATAAGTATCTCTCCACTGACTCATGGGGAGGCCAATTGCCAGGCTTCAGGAATGCTGCCATCGCTCTCCCCTGCAAGGACGTCTCCGGAGTCCAAATGGCACCCTGCGCGTTTGGTCATTTTGCAACCAGGAAAATTCACGTGGACATGTGGTTCCATGTAATCACAGTTTGAGTAAGAAATAGTGGCATGACTAGGTGCATCATTGTGCAATTACAATGACACGTGATATCTCCTATAAAATATGTATTCCTTGCAAAAATGAATAAATAAACAACATAAATAACATCATGTCGTCTGTGTTGTGGTTTGAAATTGTGTTCAAGAGAGAGCGTAATTTCCCTTATGTTCAAGCCAAATGAATGTCAAATGGCTTAATGTACAACAGATTGAATAGCTGGGGCAGGAAATATGTATATTTATGAACATATCCATAAAGCCTTTTGGATTTTCTGAAATATCTTGATATTGCTTTCGGTTAGAGCTTACCAGTGGCACATACAGCAGAGCAATTTATCCCCTGCTAGAATCTCTAAAACATTTTTTATATTTCTCGTCTGATAGCAGTTGCAGAATCTGTCATATTATTCTGTCAACTCAAGAATCTGTTTGAGCACATGGATTTTGAATTATTCATGACCTCGCATAAAGAATAGCCCTATTATCACCTGCTCCTGTTTGTGTGTGTGTTTGGGCGACTGAGCCTGCACTCACGCATGTGTGTGTGTGTTTGTGTGTGTAAGTGCCCAATAGTACGTCTGTCTGACATAATGGCTCTTATACAGCATTCATGTCCATTACAAAAATCTCATGCAATAAACATCAGTCTATTGATCATGTGATAAACATCAGTCTGTTGATGTAAACCAACCATTATGAATCATTATAGTATGAGTGCTTTAAGAATGTATGAACTATCATGCTCATAGAAAAATTATGGGTTTTCTTTGTACCTTCCAGTGCATACAGGCATGCAGACTCCCACACACACGTGCGCAGGCACACAGGGTAAATTCTCCAGACACCACTGAAATGTATTCAGACTTTCAGCTCAACTCAGTCACCACCAGGCAGTCCATATGTTACATTTGTCTGAGCACAGTGATAATGGGCTTCTCCCCGTAGGAATCTCAGCTGGATGACTTATCGGTAAACCCCAAATGAGCATGTCTGAAAGAAGTTTTTCTTGGAAGTGCTGAATTATTTTGTGTATCCTCCTGTGCTGTTGTGGAATAAGTCGTTCCACCATTTGTCATTACAGAAGTTATATGTTTCTTTAATGGTCAGATCTGGGAGTATTTTCTTGTGTCTTTACAACTGCACTGCTACGTTTTCTCCAGCAAATTGCCATGCAGAGGTGGTACATCTGCCTTTCCCCGCCACAGTATACAGCATCATATACGTAGATAGTTGGGTTTAGTGATGTATCTTGCGTACTAAAAGATGTCACCCTTCTGTTTTACGCCACAGAAGTAGCATGGCTCCATGGATGTCAGTCTGTCCACCACTCTCAACGACTATTGGATCGATTGCCAAGAAATGTCGTACAGACATTTATGGTCCCTGGAGGATGAACTCCACTGACTTTGGTGATTCCTTGGCTTTTCCCCTAGCGCCACCATGAGGTCAACATCTTTTGGTTTTGAGTGAAATAGTTGGACAAATATTTGATGGATTGGTGGGACATTTGAAACAGAGATTCGGAGAATGAATCCTAATTACTTAAGTGATCCCCTTACTTTTCGTCTTGTGCCACTGGCAGGTCAAAGCTCTCACTTATCAAGTGAAATCTCAAAAGCTACTGCATGGATTGGCACAAAAATTTGTACAGATATTCATATTCCTTAAATGATGAATCCCAATGACTTTTGACTTTGTGATTTTGAATGAATTGATGGATGACCATGAAATTTGGTACAGACATTCACATCGTCTTCAGGATGAATTGCAATCACTTTGGTGACCCTTGGACTTTTCCTGTAGCGCCATCATTAGGTCAAAATTTTAAATTGTCCAGTACTTTTCTTTATGACCAAATACCTGCAAAACTAATGACATTCCCATCAGCCTTAGTTGTACATTGTGTTTAGTGGTGATTAGCAAATGTTAAAGCATGCTAACAGGCCAAAGTAAGATAGTGAACATGGTAAACATGCACCTGCTAAACATCAGTATGTTAGCATTATCATTGTGAGCGTGTTAGCATGCTTCTTTTAGCATTTCATACAGTGCAGCCTCACAGAGCAGCTGGCATGGCCGACTCTTATTCTTGTTAAATATTTCTTGTGAACCTTGGTAAAACAATAATCTCACAGGCAGCACTCCCAGATCTAATACTATTTAGAGCAACATGATTAAATAAGGAAGCAGTAACTTACCCTGGGACATGAATAGAAGTTGTCACTTTCACAGACATGGCAATGCCAAAGAAACTTGTGAAAATGTCTAGACATACTGCGAGAGTGGGGTTGTCCAGAAACACTTCGAGTCTGACTCTTTTAACACGCTCACAAACTATTTGCATTATGGATTCACGCTCACAGTCATGTTCTTCATGCGTCATGTCTATTGGATGTCACTATCAATGTATACAGGCTTGTGTCTTATGGTTCGATGCAATCATTACACTAATGATGTACCGCTCTATTAACAAATTAAAGTGTGGGCACTTTCCTTGCATCCCTTCAAGGGCTGTTTTCCCATTTTTCTTCATATTTAATTAAAAACTGTTGCAGAAATTGCAGAGTGCTGTAGTCATGATGAGGTTAAGTGCTGAGGGCAGTTCTTGCACTTCTTCTTGTATGGCAATCATAAACACTTCAAGTGAGTGCAAAGGGAAATGTATGTTAACTGTATGAGATAATCAATGTCTGTCAAAAAGATGCATAGTTGAAGCTGTTTGCAGATATACTGCACATGCAATCGATGCGTCAAAATGGCTTCCCATGTGTGGGATATGAGCCTTTTGACTCCTAAGCACACATGATCCTTGCTGGTCAATACCAATGTATTATTAACCACATTTATTTTTTGCTAGCAACCCAATTTGAATTTTAATGTAATGAAAGAAACTAGCGTCCACTCAAATACAATGCTGAAGAAAGACATTAATACTGTTATTCCTTTGATTTTTCCTTACAAACATCAGCAACAGTGTAAATAACACTACACATATTTGCATTTATTGTCACATCGAGTGAGAAATTCTCTTTCTGAGCCCCTCGGGAAAACAAAATGCCATAAAGAGTCCTTTATTATCTGAAATTTGTCACTAGGAGATGATCTTTCAAACATGTACAACTGGGTAACTTATTCACTTGTCATTTATCAATAAAACAAGGTTTCAGAGGTCCACTTTTATCAAAATTTTAATGTGTATGAAATATTTAACAGCCCTGAAACATTAAAATTTAAATTTACTTCATTATTTTATAAGTGAAAATGTACTTCAAATGTTTTCACAGACTCTGTACCTTCTCATATGCTAAGACTTGCTCTGTCAACTTAAACCCCACTTTAAATTTAAACTTGGGACAACCTTGCTTGATTAATGAGGTGAAATGTGTACTGACATACAGCACTCTGATACCCTCCGCAGTAAGAACAGAGTCTTGAAAGGCCTCTACTCAGAGACATTAGGCCAAGGTCTGTCTCATATGGTGTTTCCAGTCTAAATGTAACTGTGCTTCTGACCCTGCAGCGTCTTCGCTGTAATCAGGGGAATCTAAAAGTCAGTTAGTCAACAGTGTAAAAATGCTTTATAGGGGTGATATGATCTCATCTTTTAAAAGCAGTGACTTGCACTGCTCTTAACCCTTGCTGCTGCTTGTTGTCAGGCAGAAGAGCTAAAAGCACTGATGAACCTTGAACTTGACTAAAATAGTTGAGTGTGACATCGATTACACAGGTGAGTCTATTTATGAAATGAAAATCAAAGTGATAGAGCCACTGTACAGGAGTAAAATAAACACACATCTCTTATCTGAGTAAGGCTTTACGAGGGTGGCTAGTCTGTTCGGGTGGCTGGGTTTTTAGGACTAGATCTAACTGTGTATTGTCTGATTAATAGTTGCCAGTCACAAACATTGTGTTTATCGTTGACAACAGAGCTTGTAGAGTAAAGATCATGAGGCTTAAAATGAGTATGGGTGCTCCTACAGTGTGGATGCTGTCTTTAATTAATCATTGTAAAATAACCTTAAGTACACAGTTGAGCAAGCAGTCACCCACACAAAGTGTTCAGTATTTGAATTAGCAAGGTCTCTAAAGCTTGGATGTACAGTAATGCTCACAATCACAGGGAAAACTGATGTTGTCTTGCTTCAGCGGTTTGACATATTTCTGGAAGAAGCAGGATGTTTGGGTGAAAATAATCACAGTTCCAGGTTCTTCAAAAACAAATTCACTCCAGCCACCAGGACACAATCATGAAAACGAGGTTTACAGGTGCAAACACGCACCAATATACTACACTGCCACTTTGGAAATTGCAATTTTGCAGGTTTAATATGATGGGAGAGCTGGAGGAAAATGGAGGGGTTCAGGAGTCTGTAATGGTGTCATTGGCTGTAATTTTTATATACACACACTGGCACTGTTGAGTAATAGGATTTGGGCCATTTTGAGCATATTTTTTGGCATTTATTGATGAAAAATGTACATCATAATATGGATAATTATGAACAAAGAAAAAAAGCTTTTTCCCATTTTAGCACTTTATTGGGACCTTTAAAGAGCAGTCTTTTGTATCGCCTTCTCAGTCACAAAAAAGGCAATCAAACATCAACAGAACTGTATAATCCCCATGATGACAAGTGTGCTTTCTATCAGCATCTTTTATTACTTTCCCTCCCAGGTCTTTTTGATGTTAAATATACCAGTCTGCAGTCTACTCAAAGGAATTTGCTTTTCAGATTTTTCCTTTTAGAGAGATGATGCTGACATCCACCAAACCGGACCAAATCTCCCAGCCACAGAGTTACTTGTTTACCATATGGCTCGGTATAAATATTAATAAATTCACTTTCATTTTTAATACATGTGTGAGAACCCGGGCATAATGCGGATGGTTTTAGGGAAGATGAATATATGAGTAGAAAATCAAATGCAAGGGAACCTGTTAGTGAGCTTTGCAAATGCTTGCTGGGCAGCCTTATTGGGACAAGACGCCACTAAGCTTCAACAGGCACAATTTCTCTAACTGGGATTTATCATTCAGGGGGGAAAAAAATATGGAGGGCCTGTCATGCATGTGTGACCTAAAGTATGCCAGTCTGGTGCATACAGCTCTGCTTTACATTCCACTCACACTCCTATTTGCCTTTTCCATGCCTGGGTTTAGAACTGAATTTTAAATCAAGGTATTTTCCCCAGCATTGTTCCTGTTTTTTTTTTTGTCAGAGACAATGCTGCACTGCATGAATCCTCAGGGCCTTTATCCGTTTCCTTTGAATGTGGTTCCAACCACCAGGCCTTAGACTCCCACAAACCCCCCCTCTCTGGCTGTGTAAATATTCCATGAGCCACTGCCCCCACACTGTGGATTGACAAGCGTTCCTGACTTGAAAACTTCATCTTTAACAGCCGGTTGGATGACAGACTTAAACCTACAGTACCTCAGCTTTATTTAACAAATGGGCACATCTTTTTTTTTTTAAAAACCTCACTCTTTGCTGTGGTTGCACTTGTCAATTAATGTAGAGCAACTCATGACCTCGCTTGTTACAGGTATTAAAATCCAAAGAGAAAATCATTATAATTTCACTGGGTTTTTTTTTACACTATAGTGAACAAAATATGGACTGATAGCTTATCGGTGTGATTCATTCAGTACTAAAAGGCAGAGAAATCATGCTGACAAAGGGCTCTGGAAATAGCCGGCAGCAGGATAGAGAGCTGTGTCCTTGTTAATCAAGGAGATCACAGGTCACCTTGGCAATTATCAATTCTGAATGCACACAATAACAAACTATCTTTCCGACAAATCACCTGCCACATTTTCATTTTCCTGTCTATAATTTATTTTACCCGGCGACGAGGAAGTGAGGGGGCGGGATAGGGGAAAACGACAATCTTGAAGATGCCTGGAGAAGAGCTGCTTAGTCATTAATAATAGAGATGAATATGAGTTAACCCCATAATTTTGTCATTGGCGTTAGCGCGCTCTATTGTCTCCTGTACGTTGTCATCTCACTAATCAATCATGAGCCACCAATCAATCTCTTTCACCTTCACTTTTAACCCCTGATATCAGCTCCACTGCTGCAATACTCAAATGTCGAGCGTTATGCAACCTGATCCGTATGAGACGTCGTTGGATTTATTGATGATCTTACTGCGTTTGCACAGTCCTTTCATCACATTCATCTCCTCACTGCTGTTACTGTATGTAGAAATCAGATTCTGGTGAGTCTTTTACAACTCAAGCATTAACACAACCACTGGCTGCCTTGTGATATGGGCTCTACAGTAATACTGACATTCTCTGAAGCTGTGCTGAATGCTCTGCAGAATGTCACACAGAGACTTTCTATGGGAAATGTAGACTGTACATCCTGCACAGTCCATATTTTCTTTGTATTGTTCTATGTGAAGCATAGTTCTTCCTCTGAAAAGCCTCACATAGACTATTTGCTCTGTCTATTGTAGCTTTTGTAGCTCCGTGGACAACTCTGAGATACAGCTAATTAAAATTTCTATGATAAAATAATTAGCCTCCCCGGCAGACAATAGAGAATGGAATTCTTTCGTAATCACTCAAATGAACTGATAAGAAACTTTTCAAGCATCTAACAATTTGCTGTCGACAAGACTGCCACAACTCAGTTGCTAATTTTCCTTCGCAGATATGCTTTTATTTAAAAGAAAACAGTGCAAGGTTCTTTACCTGGATGAATGCCCACATCCCAGTGGGTGGATATGCAGTAATGGATCAAAACATGGTGTAAGACTTGTGTTTTGTGAATGCAGTTCAGCGTTTAAAAGGAATACACTACAAGTTACGTAAAGTTAAAGTGGCAGGATCTTACTCTTTCTAAACAGGTGTAAACTCCTTAATGTTGCGCTTTCTGTTCTCGCATGGCACATATTGAAGTTTACAGTGATAACCGTGTGATTTATCACTCAAAATTCAAAGGTATTTTCCCTGATTTGAGACAGTGGTGACAAAAGCAGGCTTCTTTTTTCCAGACAGCAACTTTTTAAATGATTTCGGTCACTAGCAGATTTGATCAGTTCTAGGTAGCTCGCTAATTAAGCTAACGATAGTTCCATGAGTTGGTTGACTTTGCAGTGTTTCCAACTGACTCATATTAAAACGAGAACCCTTTAAAAGATGTTTTAAATATACACTTGATGGCTATGTGATAGCGTGCTAAAAGACTGAGGCTAAAGCTACGTGTCCCAGGCGAAAAGTCAGCATTGTCACGAGTTAATAATCAGAATCAGAATCAGAATCACCTTTATTGGCCAAGTATGTGCACATACAAGGAATCTGAACCTGATTTTTTTGTTGCTCTCAATGTACATACACAGAAATAGACATACATACAGCTTAAAACAAGGACAACAAGCTCAACAAAGTAGACATAAACATTAAACTATCATGTACAGATATAAATATATATATATATATATATATATATATACATGTAGACAACAACAATAACAAATGTAGACAGTCCAATCCACTTACAGGACATGGAAATAGAGAAGCAGCATATATGTAGAGCTAGTAAGTCCTAGTATTGTAACTATGAACTATGAAAAAATATAAGATCAGGCTGTTTTGTTAAACAGTTTTGCTTTCACTTTTAACACTTTATCATTCAGGATAAGAACTGACTGATGTGTTTGACAAATGCAACATTATCTCGGGTAATGTTGACTGGAGTTTAAACTTCCCAAAATCTAGGGCAGAGTAGAGCCGCTAACATTAGCCTAAACTCCAGGACTCCATCCAGGACCACAGTGGGGAAATACTACACATTTGAATGTCGTGAATGGGGTCTTTTTTAAAAGTAACCTACATCCCACAGAGTAATTAGAGCAGTAACACACTGTTTAATCCATTCCTTATACTTTTGCACCACACACCAAACTCTTTAAATATAGAATATTGCTCTAGTGCCCCATGCAGACCTGCCCTGATTGGACAATCATTGTTTATGGAAGGGATTTACAGTAGTTAATGACTATAGAAAGGGGCAAATTGTGAGAAAACTAATGTTGTCCTATTTAAGAGTACAACAAGAGCTTGAAATAGAATATGTTCCCCTGTGGTCAGTATTGGCTGCCGCTCAGTGCGCATACGATGAGTTTCCAATCAGTCAATTGACCAGTGATCTCTCTGCTCTCACAGCATGTTTGGGGACAACTGCTTGTCTTGGGCAGTTTGCATTCCCAGAGCACGGTAGATGGACACTACCACCTCAGAATGCTTAATTGCCAGATTCATAGAAAAAGCAAACATCTTTCAGTTGAATCCGTTTAGTGTCGTTGGATGTGTTATGAAATATGTATCCAGTATGGTTTTACTGAGCAAAATAAGGACACCTCAATCAATACTGAGTGTTCCACTTACATTTTGATTGGGGGCATACACTTTGATTTATTAATCCGTGTAAAATGTTTCTTTCCTTTCTTTCTTTTTTTTTTTACCGCGACCTTGAGTATATGGTTGGTGATTTGAATTCTGCAGTGGCTCTGCTGAATAATAAAGATTAATGCTCAGAGATTATACTCTTGCCATGGTGAGTGAGACACATGAGAGGACACTGAAATGCAGACAGACCGTGCATTGGCGATAATTGATCTGATGCTTTTATGTTAAGAAGCAGACAAGCATTAAACAATGCACTGTTGCAAGATGAGGTGAATGAGCAAATTGCAGACAAGATGTTTCCTTCATTACACTAATTGTGATTACAACTGTAGTGTACACAGTTTGAATTGCCCATTCACTGTTTCACAGTTTCACTTCTGACTAATGTGGCCTGTCTGAAATTATACATAAAGGAATTTGGTTTGCAAGTGCATCGAACAATACATCTCCTCACACATCATTGTTTAATACTGCCACAGCGTGCTGCTTATAATACAGCTCACACATTCCTTTGTTTTGCTGAGTTAAAAAACAAATATCCCACTTGTTTACTGTCATTTTTTACACCAGGGAACTGTATCATAATCGTCATCCTATACTGCATTACACAATTAGTGCTTTGGAGTCAACCTTGTCCGAGGAGCAATTGCCTGGATCAACCTGTCCACTGTAATGAGGCTGGCTGAAAACTGCCTGCACCACTGGTTTCCTGCAGCTCAGCTGTCCCTTGTGATATCCATCTCCTGAGTCTGGTCTGGCTTGTCAATCTGGGCTGGAGGGAGACACTGCCTCTGCTGATCACATCTGCCCAGAGAGCTGCTTTCAACAGCATGAATGGTCATGGTAAACTGTGCCTCTGTCATCACAACCAGACAGTCTATTTAAATCGTATCACACAACTTCTCAGAGATTCTCAGACATTTCAATTCTGTTACAACTAGTTGAACATGTATATGCTGTATCAGAGTGGGCGGGCAAGTTTTGACAGATTTACCGCTCAGAAAATAATTAGTAATGTATTAAAATGTGTTCTCTAATGTGAATTGTAATAATGGAACCGTCAGTTTTATATTTTTACAAGCGCACAGCTGTTCAAATCATTGTTTGTGCACCAGCTTAGTTTATTAAACCAGTAATAATATCTGGCACGATTCACTCACCTTACAATATTGAGAAAGACCTGTCAGAGTCTGTCCATCCCAGGAGATGAGTAACAAGGAGACAGCTGAGCTGCTGGATGCCAAAAAGTGAAATGCAATAGTAATTTCCATTAAAGTAAAAATCCACTTTAAAACATAGTTTATATTACCTCAATAAACTTGGACAGTGAAATCCAGCCTTGTGTCTAAAACCATATTTCTTCTAAAATAGATGAAAGCCAGCCAATACTTCAATTTGTCATCAAAGCAAAACTGTCCATGTCTGCCCCATTAACACTGACTAAGAGTCAGTATCCATGGTGATGTTCAGGGGAGAGAGAGACATTCCCTAGTTGAGCATTGCCATGAAATTAAGCTCATTAATGTGTAGAGGCTACAGGAAACATCCCCATGAGTCCACAAAGTCACCTTCTGGTTGATGGAGCGGCTCGCGTCTCTTCACGATATCATTGATTACTGTGTTGGGTTTGACCATTTTCCAAACAACAGTCCATGCTCATAAGTATGTATTAATTGCTTTGCCCAAGATCTTAAGAATAACAAAGGAGTTTTGGGCAGATTATGACTTAATGATGACCTGTCAACCACCATCCTTTGATCAACTGGAGGCATTCACAATAAATGAGCTGGAGTGAAGATGAAAAGTGTTGTTTTAAGTCAAAAATAAAATTGGCCGAACATTGCACGGCTTTGCGCTCAAAGTGGGAGAAGTGACTTGGTGGCTTGTAAAGAGTATGTAACGGTGCGGGTGTCGAACCAGCCAACAAAGCCCGCCAAACATTCTCAATTGATGAGGCCTGAAAAAACAATCAGGGTACCTCCCTGTGCGGAGGGGAGGCCACCTGTGGTATCCTACAGATGTGCATCGGAGGGGAGCTACTCCACCCCCCCAGTGAGTAGTGGGATATATTAATGGGGTAATCTCTGGTGTACATCTCCAAGGGAGCTGGTGAGGAACACCACTAAGAAGCCCTATTCTTTCCTCTTGGGGCCGGTGTGCAGGTGTGCTAATACGATATCGGGGCTGTCTGAAGCACTTATACTGCCGAGCGATGACTAGCCAGATGAATTAG